>JANKOD010022785.1:0-19115 GCA_026284645.1 Erythroxylum acuminatum | reverse complement strand
CTTCATTCCCATCCACAGGTGATGAGAAGAAGACCGGGTGAAGAAAGTGAAGGTTTTGTTTATATGTGTTGTATCTTATGTACTGTGGGATGTGAATATTGGCATTGTATGTGGCTAGGAATGCCATTAGTGTTTTGAAAGCATAAATTCATAATGTGTATGAGTTATGAAGTATGTATGGAATGAATTATAAATTATGTATGATTATGGGATATGGATTGTGACGAGATTAAACAAGTACATTATGGTTAGTATTATGAATGCGAATTATGATTGTGATTTGAGTGTGATTGAGACTATTGAAGTGTATTAGGTATTAGATTTGTGTTAGATTGTGATATGGATTCCGGACAGGAGGTCCGATGAAGGTGATTGATTAAGAATTTTGAAGTGTTTGTGTACAGCTGGTTTGGATAACTTTTGGGCTAGTGAAGATTTAGGGGAAATGTTGCCCGATTTTCGATAAAATCGGTTTATGGCAAGTTAGAATAAGTATAAGAATAAGAGTGTTAAATGATGCGATTAAGATATGCATGATTAAGAGCAAACTAGTAATATGAGCATATGGAAAAAAAAAAAGATAATGAGATTTGAATGAAAAAAAAAATTTAAACCCAATTCGGATGGTTGAGTCTTAAGGTTTCCAACGCGACACATTTGTTTCAAATCGATCGGATTTGAGCCCGAGTCGATTCGTTGATTCGATATCTTCAGTTGTTTCGCCTTCATATGCCTTCCGATTGGATTTGTGTCAAGAAATTGCATGATTGTGGTTGTGGTTTCGTTAAGGGTTGGGATTCGGTAACGGGTCCCAACAGTGTATCTCCATAAAACCCTAATTTTTCATATAAATAGACATTTAAGTGGTCGAAGAAGGGATGAAACATTTTTGGGACATGAGAAGAGGCAGAAACCTTACTTCCTTTGGATATATTTTATTCTGGAAAAGTGCTTTTCATACTGATTTTATATAATTATAAACTCCTAAAAAAGTAAAACTTGATACAAGTTAAAAAAACAAAATAAATTGTAAATATATTTTTAAATTATTGAATATGGTTTGAATTGAGAATCCCCAAGGCTCCCCTTTTAGGTGATAACATCATGATACTAAAGCTAGCTTTATGCATAAATAGGAAAACAAAATATTAATATACATGCTTTCATTTCCAACATGTTAGCCAGTATAGGAGAATACTTTCTTATCCATATCAAAGATGCCAAAGTCACAAGGAATATAGCCATTAAAATTAAGGACTTAATTGAATATATGCACACCAAGCATTTATAGATTAATGTGAATGCTCTAAGACATATTGTGAATGAATTTTAATACAATTCCTATCTATTGTAATTTTCTTATTGGCTGATATTTTTCTAATTGAAAGAAGTAACTAACTTGATATCTTATGAAACTTTATAAGGCTTAACCTTCTCGTTTTTAGAATACATCTTTCAATTGAAAAAAAAATGTTTCTTAAAAGAAAAAGTGTGAAAAAAATTTAAGGCTGGTGAGTCAATTCTTTTTATAGGTATCCATAAAGTTTTATTAAACCTAATAAATTCTAGACTATCTAGTACACCTAATATGAATGGTAATTTCTACTTCTAAAGACATGATGATTGGAATACTTCTTTCATTTTCTTGATGCTTTAACCTTAAAATGAGAGGCAAAGAATATATGTTGAAAGATGAGAAAAGTTTGATAGGCACCATATAAACCTCAAAACTAATTAGTCATCATGTGTGGGTATTAACAAAAAAAGGTACAAATACAATACACACACACACACACACACATATATATATACATATAAGTTTCTACTCACAAGTAACCAAAAAGAGAGTTGTACAAATCTTAAATTATTTTTCGTACGTTACAAATAAAAACAATAATAATAATAATGATAAATTTTAAAATAGTAAATGATGCAATATATTATAACCTCATACCCAATTCGTTAGGAAAATTGAAAAGAAGAAAAATGAACACTACCAAAAAAAATAAGACCTAAGATATTTTCTAAAAATCCCCGTTAAAATCAACTAACCCAAAATACTAGTTCAATGAAGTGCTAAATGAAATTATTTTATACTTAATGCTACTAAAAAAAGAAAGCCATAACACACAAAGGACGTGGCCTTATTCGGTTGGTTTGTTTAGAATGTTCTCTTATAGAAAGGCCAAAAGTAAATTTTAAACCCTAACATTTATATTAAAATATAAGTTGAACCATAATGTTTCAAAACATTTAATTTTAACTACAGTGTTTACAAAATGTTCAAAACAAACCTTATGAAGACCGAAAATCTAACGAAGTTACCCTCAGTCAATTAAATGTCACATCAAATAGGACATGACTTGTTCTTTTCAATTTGTGTACATAAGTGAGACCCAATACTTAATGATGTGGCATTATTTTATTTAGATGAAACTAGGTCCCAAGCTTCAATACTCATCATTTTATCCTTCATAAATTCCCTTCAATATTCACTGTTTTATCCTTTAGCTCCATTTCTTCTGAATAGGCTATTAGATGTAGCTAATACTGCTACAACGGCAACAATAGATGGTTAATGATCCAATGAATTGATATCTGAGAAGAAAAAGAGGTTTAAGTAAGGATGGAAATGGGCCAGCCCACAGGTCAACTTCGTTAATTTTCTTAAAATAATTTTCTTAAATTAAAAATATTTTTACATTTTTTTAATTGAGTCTGAGCCTGTGTTGCCCAGGCCCAAGCTTATCCGATTCCCAACTAAACAAAACAAAACAAAACGATGTCATTTTGTTTAGAAGAATTGAATCTTGGGCCTGTCTAAACCTAAGCCTGGCCATAGGTTGGCCATTAAAAACACCTGAATTTAGACTCATGGGCCAGTTCATTGCCATCCTTAGATCCAAGTCCAATATAGCAATCAAACACGTCGTAGATATAGAGATCAAATTGAATTAAGAGTGTTCGACTTGAAAGATTCACCTTTCACCATTATCGTGGAGAGCTTTGCTGCTTTAGAGACTTCTTTAGTTATACATTCACCACAGATTTTGTTAATGAAGTAAGGTAGATAGAGGAAAGAAGTGGTTGAAGCCATTTTCCACTCCAAAGTAGTTAATATCAATAAACCCATTCTTTGAATCACCTTATTCTCAAAGCAATAATCTTTAACTGGGAACTCTGATAGGTTGGAGCTGTACACTCCCCATCTTTACTGCTAGTTACAAACATGCCACGGATAATAACCCATAACTTCCCCTCCTGAGACTGACATCAACTCGTCCCCATTGCCATAGCCAAAAATGAAAACCATTAGGATAAGACAAGACTTGTTATTTACATCAATCGATCTCTTTGAAAGAACCAGTCAAAGTAAGTCACAGAAAGATAAGTTGTAAGTAATTGCAATCTAAAGATTGCCCTATTCTATAAGCAAAACGTAACCAAGGATTTTGAACTAATCTTGAAAGCAAGCAAGAGAAAATCAAATCACAACAAACATGAAACATGGGAAAATTCAAAAGGCAGAAACTCTTCAAGAACATGGAAAATCCACTCAATGGCATTCGAGCGATCAAATTTTAACCACCCACTGCTGGTTCTTGAGCAACGATGGAGGGAACATAACATTCAATTCCAAACATGGTCTCTTTTTGAATCTCTATTTACTTTATGTCCTTACTACCTAAAACAATACAATCATCTTGGTCATCAAAGGTACAACTATCATCATTTCCTTTATCACTAAACCAAGAAGCTTCATTTTTGCCACACAATAGACCGTACTGACCTGATATTGTCAAAGTATCTCGTTTTTGCTAGGATAACCTCAAGAGCTAAAAATGGAACATGGGTTTTTATAATGGTTAAACTTCCAAATCGACGGTGCCTAGATTGATAAATCTAGAGAAAGAAGACATTAAAATGGGATCAAATCCTTTATATTAGTTAGTTTGTTCCTATTCTATCCCACAACTAATTTGACGACGTTTTAATCCAGCCCAAGGGTGTTGGGTTTGCTCTCGTCTATGCCTAGACGATGTTTTCTCTTTCCTTTGATTTTACTTCCCCTTTTCAACTTTTAATTTTCTTTGATCTTGCGTTATATCTTCTCAACTCTTTCTATCCCCCTTTTGGGTTAATTCATGGAACGTCTTCATCCTAGACCAAGATTGGTGTTTTTGGGGTTCTTAAAGGTTGAGGTGTGCTCTTTTTGGACAAATTTTTATAATTTTGTTCTCCATCGACAATTTGTACATTTGGGCATCTTTTGTTTTTCATTTCTTTAGCGATCAGATGATATGCTTCTCAAATTTGTTAAAGCCTCGCATGTGTTTTTCATATTTATTGTGCTATGTTCATTTCACTTCCATTGTTTGTTTAACCATGGGCAAAGTTAAGTTATTAAATTGGTGTGTTTCTTGGTTAATGATGCTTGATTGGACCTAATTCTTCTCTCTTTTGTTATGTTCTTGTAGTTCTTCTTCTCGTTGTGCTGGAAAACCAGTTGTTAGATGTTGTTGTTTAATGCAAGTCCATCAAAGAGCTCAAGAGCATGTGTAGTAGTTCCAAAGGTTAGGACTTTTGAGACTTGGGTTAGTGCTGCTTTGACTGACGAGACAACCCGTTTTGATTAGTTTGCTAGTAAGGCCTTGAACTGTAGGGTGAAAACTTATCAAGCCTAGGATCGTAAATGTTGCTCAAGTTACTAGTAATGCACTTGCTTTGATTAACAAGTGCACTTGTAGGCACTAACTAATCACAACACTCTATTATATCATAGTGTGAAATATTGTGATTTCTAGTTTTGAGGACGTGCTTTGAGTTTTTTTAATATATTTATTGGGCTATGTTCATTTCACTTCCTTCGTTTGTTTAACCATAGGCATATTTAAGTCATTGAATTGGTGTTCAAATCATATTGCTTCTTTCTCTCACGCTTGCCCGAGCTATATTCAAACTTGACTTATTTTCTTATAAAGAATAGTTATGTCGGAGCTTTATTGACTTTCTTATGAAGAATATATGGTGTTTTAATTGTTAATTTCAAGTGTACGAGTCTCATTCTATTTAGCCATCTTGTTTTAAATATTCTAACTACTAAATTGTTCAAACTAGCCATCCTTTCTTTCCTTAGATATGGTAGGTTTTGATGTTTTCAATGGCTTTTAGGGAATTTTGGGATACCAAAGATGTGAAGTAGCCAAAGTGACCAATCCAATGTATGCCATCTTCTTTTTCTATGCATATAAACAAAAGGGATGAGGAGGGTTGGGACATTCGCGTGTTTAGCGAAGTCAATAGAGGTAAAGAAAAGCAAGGAAACGATAATTAGAAGGCAGCAATGACTGAATTAGAGGTAAGATTATCCTTCTTCTTTCTTTCTTTGTTTCAGTTTTACTTTAGCACCCTCTTCCTAGATCTAGTTTACTTATTTCTTACAAGGAACTGTTCTTCTTTTCATGACTTTCTTCAACATCTCCATTAGCCATTTCTTATGTTATTCTGGAATTTATCAAAAGTTGCTTTAGTCTCTTCTTTGCCCTCTTGTTGGTGCAAACTAGTTTAATTAATCAGTATTTAGTTGGAAGTTTTTATGTTAGTGAGCAATTTTCCATAGATGAGGTGTTACATTTTTTGTTTTAGATGGGATCAACAAAATTTCGTATTATGTATGGCTCATTATGTCTTGATTTACATTTGTTTTCCATGTGAGCTTTGATTGTTTACCATAATGTATATATCAAGTTTGATAAAAAAAACACACACAAGAGGAAGGTGAATTGTGTGTAAAAAAATTATGCAAGTTCTTTTAATTCGTATAATAAACAGATCCTAGTTGATTAATAAAAGCAGGAGCTTATTAGACGATAAAGCCTTTTAAACGACGGGAGCCTGTTAGGCGATAGGAGTCTTTTGTTGTAACATCCCACTCTCATAGGACACATAACCGACATTCTGGAGAATATCCGAGTACGTACCCCATAAGGGTGGCATGTTAGAGCAGTCACTTCACTAACTTACTCACGGCATCATACATACACAAATATCATAGAACTAGATTACCTCATCTCATTTATAGCCAAAAGCTCACACTGCTGTTTCATTCACAACATAATTTACACTGTAACATCACCAAACAACTGAGAGTTTAGTATCCTATACATAACATCTAACTTATAATAGTTAATACAAAACAAATTTTCTAACTGGACTTCTCAGACTTCAGCTGACCAACCTTTGAGCCATTTTTGATTCCCAAAATGGGCAACTTTAGACCGAAACTAGATTGTCTTAGAAGTTATGTCTTCCCCAGTACCTGAAAATCAATGTTGCAATTTTGATGAGTTTGCAAACTTAGTGAGTAAACCATCATCGATGTGTTCACTCAAAGTTAAGGCGCAAACATATCAAGACAAACCAATTTCACGTATATGTCACAATATTCAAAGTCACTTCTCTTTTATGACATCAATCAATGTGTATGCCAAGTATAATATACATATCATAATTTACTAACACGTTAAGAACATAACATTTCATAGTATCATCATACACAAATTATCTTAGCACTAATCACCACCATCAATAATGTTTTCCAATCATTTTCATGGCATATGTAAGAATATATATGCAAATGCATATGAAACTCCACTTTTATTTTTATTTTTGTTGTGACCAAGTTCCTTTTAACTGTCCTATATCTGTTGCGGATACTAGGCTCATTAACGTTGAGCCTATGGCTCTGTGTGCACACAACTGAGCTTAAAACTCTTTTCACTCTGGTCACTTCGGTCACAATGCCTTTATCTGGTCATGTATATCAATGAAATGAAATGCAACAAGTCTCATTTCATGCTAATCAATGTCTGTCATTCGATATAAACAATCACTTATCACATTCATCGAACTCAGGTCCGGCATTCAACACGCAGTTGAGAACACATATTTCCTTATTCATATACAATCAACCAGTACTTCTTGTACATTCCCAGATAATAACTCCTTGGACATTCAATTGTATGGAATCATCAATATCACAAAATAACTTAAGCAGAAACACATACATAGTTGAGAGTACACATCTAGGTTGACTCACAGTATGCTCCAGATAACTATTACCTTGACGATCTGGATGTGGTCGCTCAATTTGTGCTTCCATACCATTCAATGCACACATTTATACACTTCACTAAATTATTCAATCAAATGAATATTTAATCATGCACATCTATACGTATTATGTTTAATGCATGCTCAATTGATTTTCCCGGGTATGTATCCTTATTCACAAATCTTGATTATTCATATATCATATCTTGTGAAACTTGATTATCCTAAGTTCATCAATCATTTATTCATCAATCATACATTTACCAGTCCTTTCCTAGCACTATACATCCACACAATTTCCCAATTCTCATTCATTCATACCTAATTCATTTTATTCATAAGAATACTTTTACACCATTAACAACTTATAAATTCCAAGTTGAGATACATTCATATCAAGTCAATCCATTCCTCAATTCTAACATCAATTAACATCCTAAACTTATCAGTCACTTAACCACTTAATTTAGCAATCATCTAGGTTCATTTCAAACCTCAATTAAGTCCAAAGACACCAAAGTAAGGTAACTTATCCTTAGTTGGTTAAACCATCTCACAAAATGACATTTTCTCTTGTCGAAGAAATTTCCACAATTGTGGGTACCTTTACATGATCGGGGAAAAGCAAACATAAAATTTTTACTTTCCAAACACTTCCCACGATCGTGGGTTTAGTGAACAGAAAGTTCACTATCCACTTCCTTCAATTTTCGTTTTTCCAACTTCGATATCTTCATACCAAAATCACAATAACTCATTATCAAAACATCTTCTAGCTAAAATATTTTTGCAAGAACCTTAATAAGACATCAATAAACATTTGTCATGTTTTATATTTTGACTAATTCGAGCTCTAAAGTCCTCAAAAATTAGGGAATAATACAAGGTTCCTGAACCAGGTCTGTCACGGGTAGTATTAGAAAAAACATGCATAACTCAAGCTATATTCACTATTTTATCACACCACTTTCACAGTGATCAAGTAAAGACCTATATCTATAACTTTCGTTCTTTAATTTTCTTCAAATTCAGACTTTGAAAACATGAAAAGTAGGTCGAAATAGGAAGATGAAATTGAATCCAGAATTTCGACGTACAATTCTAATTTTCCAGATTCAAGAACACTTTAATAACACCTATCTTTAGCATCAATTCACCATCTTTCATGCTTCAAAACTCAACTTACAATCATTCCACACAATGGATAAAAGCCCATAGTTTCACACATTAAAAAAAAGCATATTCATTCATCAAATTTCCAACACAAATCAACATCAATCCTACATACATCTCATCTTAATTCACTCCTAATCAATCTTTGTGATTGATATGATCATAAGTAACACAACAAAGCAATCAAATACTTACTTCTTTCACTTAGGGTTTCCTCAATTAATAAGCTATGCAAGGCCTCCTCAAACTTCCAACTTACCCCAAGTGCAAGATAAGATGGAAGGGTTTCAACTACAAAATAATGGCTACGAAAATTTAGCAAAAATCTAAGGGTTTTAGAGATGGCATAAAGGTGTCGTGGGTGAGAAGAAGAGAAAAAGAAAACACAAGGCTAAAACATGAAAGAAAGCATCTTTCAAGGGTAAAAGACGTGGAGAACAAATGAGTGATGGAGGGATAGGACACTTGTCATGCCAAATGTCAAATAAAGGGTCATGCTAAGTGTTTTTGTCTTATTCAACCATTTGTCTCTACATCACTAGTCCATTTATCACTTAATAACTAGTCCTCTTGTCATTCATACACTAAACCACTTGTTACCCAATTAATCCTCCATTTGTCTCTCATTTATTCATGCCATTTGTCACTCTCTTACTAGTGCCATGTGTCACACTCTCATTGGCCTAATCAACCTAAATTCCCATGTATCGATTTTGTCTTATTATTCAACATTTTTTCCTATAGTAGATGCACGTAACACTTCATCAATTACTTATAACAATAAACTCCAATTTTCTAGTTGTAATCCACCAAATCAAAATTTAAGAACAAATAATACTCAATTACATCGAAAATCATTTAAAATCATTTATACTCGTAATAGGTCAATTAAGTGCATTTACTATCTTTGCATTGTTTCTAAATCATGATTCATATATGTATCTTTATATGATGCATATAAATGAAATGCATTTAGTATGTTTTCACATAATATTACTCATGTGACTAGTTTAACCCCTAGGTGTAGGAACGGGTTATTACAATTCTCCCCCCTTAAGAAATCTCGTCCTCAAAATTCTTACCTAATTGACTAAATAGGTGGGGGTATTGTTTCCTCATACTCTCCTCAGTCTCCCACATAGCTTCTTCGCTCGAATGATTCCTCTAATGGGATCACTCAGTTTCTCAACTGCTTGGTATGATAACCCACTATCTCGACCGGTTCTTCAACATAACTCAGGTTAGTTGCAACTTTAACTTCCAGAGCCGACAATATATTTTTTGGGTCAGATCGATACCTCCTAAGCATACTAACATAGAACACAATGTGAATCTAAGACATCTCTAGCGTTAATGCTAATTTATAGGCCAGTGGACCTACTCTCTTAGTAACTTCATATGGACCAATGCATCAGGCTTAACTTACCCTTTTTATCGAACCTTAGCACTCCTAGCCAAGATGATACTCTCAGGAATACCTTATCTCCCACTTGGCACTCTATATCTCTATGGTGTTGATCTATATAACTTTTTTGCATATCTTAAGCCGCCTTGATTCTACTACGGATTAGTTTCAGGTTATCAACGGTGTCTTGAATCAATTATGGGCCTTCCACAATCCTTAGACGCTCTTCATCATAAAACAAAGGCGATCGACACTTCCTACTATACAATGCCTTATACGAAGCCATATCGATACTACTGTAGTAATGATTGTTGTAGGCAAATTTGATAAGAGGTATATACTAGCCCCATGCTCCTTGGAACTCCAATACAAGCATATCCTTAACAATCTTAATAGTCCTCTCACTTTGTCCATCTGTTTGAGGATGAAATGTTATACTAAAGTTCAATTTTGTGCCCACTGTTCTCTGTAAACTACCCCAGAATCTAGAAGTGAATATGGGATCCCAGTATGATGCAACAGACACCAGGACTCCATACAATGTCACTATTTCATTGACTTATCTCCGAGCCAACTGACCCTAAGTGTTACTCTCCCTCACTGGTAAGAAGTGGGTCGACTTCGTCAATCTATCAACAATGACCCATATGGCATCATGTTGTCTCGAAGTCTTTGGTAATCCTATAATGAATTCCATTGTGATCCTCTCCCATTTTTATTCCGGGATAGGTAATGACTGTAACTTCTCAACTAGAGCTTAATGCTCAGCTTTAACGTGCTGGCAGGTTAAACATTTTTCCATATATTCTACCACTTGTTTCTTCATTCCTGGCCATCAGAAATGTTATTTTAGCGTGTTATACATCTTGGTAGTACTAGGATGCATAACATAGGTTGTTGAGTGAGCTTCCTCCAAAATCTCTCTCCTCAAATCTTCATCATTAGGTATGCACAATCTCTGCTTTAACCATAAAGTATCATCTCTCAATTCAAACTCAGAATTCAAATCATGCTTCAACTTATCTATAAGCTTCATAAGGTTCAGATCCTTACTCTAAGCCTCTTTAATTCTTTCATACAATACCAGCCTAAGCTTCAGTGTAGCTAACAATGTTCCATTTTGTCCCATATTCAACTCAACATTCAAAGTTCTCAATTGGACTAGACTAGGCAATCTTGAAACTTGAATCTGTGCCACACAGTTATCCGATTTTCTACTTAATGCATCGGCTACCACATTAGTCTTTCCATGATGATACTCGATCGTACAATAATTTTCTTTTAACAACTCAATCCATCTCATTTGCCTCATATTTAACTCCGTCTAACTCATCAAATACTTCAAACTTTTGTAATCTGTGAAGATCTGAAACGTCTCACCATATAGATAATGTCTCCAAATCTTTAAAGCAAATACTACTGCAGCAAGTTCTAAGTCATAGACTGGGTAGTTGAATTCATTTGGTCTCAATTGTCTTTATGCATATGCAATTACTCTGTCATATTGCATCAAAGCACACCCTAAACCTTGGTGTATGGCATCACTATATACCACATATCCTCTAAATCCTAATGGAATAGCTAACACCAATGCCATAGTCAACTTATGTTTCAAATCTTTGAAACTCTTCTGACAATCATCAGTCCATCTGAACGGTACATTTTTCTTCAGAAGCTTTGTCAAAGGAGTTGAGATCAAGGAAAATCTCTGGATAAACCTCCGGTAATAACCAGCTAATATGAGGAAACTGTAAATCTCATATGCATTGCTCGGAGCTTCCTACTTCATTACTGCTTCAACCTTCTTTGGGTCCACTTGTATGCCTTGTTCAAAAACTACGTGACCCAGAAATACTACTTGATCAAGCCAAAATTCACACTTACTGAATTTGACAGACAAATTTTTCTCCCTTATAATCTGTAGGATCAACCTCAACAATCTTTAACTGATAGTATCCTGATCTAATATCTAACTTAGTGAACACTTGAGTTCCCTATAACTGATCAAGTAGATCATCTATTCTCGGTAATGGGTACTTGTTTTTCACTATCACTCGATTTAGTTGTCGATATATAATCTTCAAGTCCCATCTTTCTTCTTCACAAACAATACTGGAGCTCCCCAAGGTGATACACTTGGTCTGATGAAACCTGTGTCAATAACTCCTACAATTGGGCCTTAAGCTCCTTCAATTCTATAGGTGCCATCCTATATAGAGGAATTGAAATTGGAGCGATACTTGGAACAAGGTCAATCGTGAACTCTGTCTTTCTTTCTAGGGTTAACCTCGGTAGTTCGCTGGAAAACACATCCAAAAAATCCCTAACAACAGGAATATCCTAAACTACCTGCACAGTATGGGTGTCATTCACACAAGTTAAGTAAGCTTCACATCCGCTTCAAATCAATTTCAAGGCATTCATAAAAGAAATCAACCTAGCTGGCACTACTTGACTAACACCTCGAAATACTACTTTCGGCTTATTAAGAGGTTCAATGATTACCTCCTTGGTATAGCAGTTCATCATGGCCCTATGAGCAGTGAGCTAATCCATAGATAGAATAATATCTATCTCCTTCAACTGTAGTACTATTAAGTCGGCTTCTAGCTCTGCTTGATCGATCTGTATGATACATTCCTTATATATCTTCCCAATCACTATAGTACTGGCGACTGGAGTACTCACTACTAACCCACATTTTAGTGTCTCTCTCTTATAATGTTGTCTAAATGCCAGATGCAGTGTGATGAATGAATGTGTACGCCTAAGATCTAACAATGCAAATGCCTCAAATTGAGAGACATGTAACATACCTGGAATAACATCGGGGGAGTCTTGAGCCTCCTATCTAGTGATAGCATAAATTCTAGCCTGAGACTGCGATGGATTGCTTCGCACCTCTGTTCTGGGACTAGGATTTGCAGAGCTTATTCTGCCTCTACCTCTGCCTCTCTATCCCACTCCACTAACTCTGCTATGTTGGACTGCCATTTCAGTTACTTATCCACCCCTCACTCCTGACTATACTCCAACAATAACTAGACAATCTTTGATATGGTGCTCGAAAGAGCTATACCATAGACAAGCTCCCGATAGTTTCCAGCACTCACTACCATGTCTCTTCCCATAGCGTTCATAGCTAGTCATCTGTGGTGGTCTGTTGTAAGTCTACTCTCCAGACACCTGACCTCTGCCAAAAAATCCAAATTTGCCTCTCGGCCTAAACCTAAATTGTTTCGATCTCAACTGTGATTAGGATGATCTACTATAGCGTTTCCCGAATCTTTTGCTAGATTCAGCTTGAAATCACCAAGCCTCTTCATTCTAGACTCCTGGCACTACTCTGTCTGTCTTTCTCTCAATAGCTACTCAATTCTGATTGAGGCAGCTCTCAACTCAGTAAAACTGCTCAGGTTGGTGATTGTCAGCCTTATCCTAATCTCCATGTTCAACCCATCTTCAAATCGTCTACATTTGTCCTCCTCCAATGGAATCAAGGCTGTAAAATATCCCATCAATTCATTGAACCTCAATTCATACTCAACTACTGTGAGGTTCCCCTATTTCAAATCGAGTAACTCTTTCATTTTTCGACCCAGGTAGATCTTAGGCATGTAATTCTCTTTGAAGATCCTCAAAAATTCTTTCCACGTCGGTCTACAGGGTCGGACTGAGCTATCAGGAATCGTCTTGCACCACTAGTAAGTTGGACCTTGGAGTAACGAGATGGCATAATCAAACATCTCGTTTTGTTCACAATCCATCAGATCCATGATCCTTTCCATCCTCTCCAACCAGTTTTTTGCCTCTGTAGTGTCTGTGCTCTCGTAGAAGTCCACAACTCCCTGTTTCCTAAGCTTGTCTTACCTCCTTTCTCTCCTCTCAGGTACTTTTGGGGACATTGGATTGGACTGGGGCATAGGAGACTCTATATTGGCTCCTATTGACTCAAGGTCAGCTGACTCGACAACTCAGTCTCCTATTACTGATGACCTATAACAACAAAGACATTGATCACTATACGAGTCTCTCACTTTATATCATGTCTAAGTACCATTATATGTCCCTAAAAATGTCAAACCATGCTCTGATACCAAAAATGTAACATCCCACTCTTATAGGACACATACCCGACATTCTGGAAAATATCCGAGTACGTACTCCATAAGGGTGGCATGTTAGAGCAGTCACATCACTAGCTTAATCATAGCATCATACATATACAAATATCATAAAACTAGATTGCCTCATCTCATTCATA
Source organism: Erythroxylum acuminatum (assembly GCA_026284645.1). Taxonomy (NCBI): domain Eukaryota; kingdom Viridiplantae; phylum Streptophyta; class Magnoliopsida; order Malpighiales; family Erythroxylaceae; genus Erythroxylum; species Erythroxylum acuminatum. The sequence goes on along the minus strand of JANKOD010022785.1, from coordinate 5,160 downwards.
GCCAAAAGCTCGCCCTGTCATTTCATTTGCAAAACAATTTACACTATAACATTACAAAAAAACTGAGAGTTTAGTTTCCTATACATAACATCTAACTTATAATGGGTAATACAAAACAAACATTCTAACTAGACTCCTCAGACTTCAGCTAACCAACCTTTGAGCGATTCTTAATTCCCAAAATGGGTAACTCTAGACCGAAACTAGATTGTCTTAGAAGTTATGTCTTCCCCAGTACCTAAAAATCAATGTTACAATTTTGATGAGTTTGCGATGATGGTTTACTTAAAGCTAAGGGGCAAACATATCAAGACAAACCAATTTCACGTATATGTCACAATATTCAAAGTCACTTCTCATTTATCGCATCAATCAATGTGTATGTCAAGCATAATGTACATATCATAATTTACTAACATATTAAGAACATAGCATTTCATAGTATCATCATACATAAATTATCTTAGCACTAATCACCACCATCAAGAATGTTTTCCAATCATTTTCATGGCACATGTAAGAATATATATGCAAATGCACATGAGACTCCACTTTCATTTTTATATTTGTTGTGACCGAGTGCCTTTTAACTGTCCTGTATTTGTTGCGGATATCGGGCTCATTAATATTGAGCCTGTGGCTCTATGTGCACACAACTAAGCTTAAAGCTCTTTTTTACTCTGGTCACTTCGGTCACAATGCCTTTATCTGATCATGCATACCGATGAAATGAAATACAACAAGTCTCATATTATGCTAATCAATGCCTTTCATTCGGTATATAGAATCACTTATCACATTCATTGGACTCAAGTCTGACATTCAACACGTAGTAAAGTACACGTATGTCCTTATTCATATACAATCAACCAACACTTCCTACACATTCACGAATAATAACTCCTTGGACATTCAATTGTCTGGAATCATCAATATCACAAATATGTCATTATCACAAAATAACTTAAGCAGAAACACATATATAGTTGAGAGTATGCATCTAGGTTGACTCATAGTATGCTCCAGGTAACTATTGGCTTGACGATCTGGCAATGTCTGAATGTGGTCGCTCAATTTGTGCTTCTATACCATGCAATACACACATTTATACACATCACAAAAATGTAAATACATGCTAATCCTTAGCCACCAATATGTATTAATGGTCTATTTGCCGTTTCTGCTATCTAAAAAATGTTAGGATCGTGGCAATTCCAATTGCACCAAGCATAATAATAATAAATGCAACAATAACAATAACAATGAACACCAAGTTTTACGTGGAAACTCAAGAGCCGGGAGAAAAACCACGAAAACATTGCACTACATATTTTCAATAGTGAATAGATGGTGATTATAAGGCACACACAAATCTCTCTCTTTTGCCTTACGTTAACCTTGGAAGAAGATTTTTGGGTGTTTTTATCGTTAGCCAATACATCTAGAAGAAGGAAACTACATAAAGTCGGCCTTGGACCCCACCACTCCTCTTCTCTCAGTCTCCACAATCAACAACCTTCCATTTAGAGATTGTAATACATGAAGACATCCCAAAAAAATGCTTATACATCACCATCAATCACACACTCATACCTACTACATTAAACACCTCCATATGCAATCATTAGAGACCAACTGAGGTCCGATTAGTTTGTTCACACTCACCCTTTTAGTGAGCATATCTGCTGGGTTCTTATTGCCCAACACCTTCTCCAAACAAAACACACCATCTTCAACCAAACTCAGGATGAAATGGTACCGTCGTCTTATGTATTTACTTCAGGAATGAAACATAGGATTCTTAGCCAGCTAAATTACACTTTGACTATCACTGAAGAAAACACATCGATCTTGCTGCTTACCCATCTCCATTAGGAATTTCTCGAGCCAAACTATCTCCTTAACAGCCTCTGACATAGCCACATGTTTAAACTCGGTTGTAGACAAAGAGACACACTTTTGTAGCCTAGACATCTAGCTTACTGCTGTACCACCAATGGTGAAGACATGCCGGAAGTATTCTTGCTCGTATTAACATCCCCACTAAGATCATCATTAATGAACCCCTCAAGTTTCACTTCTTTCCTCCTGAAGCAAAACGACATATTTGAAGTACTTTCAAATACCTCAATAGCTATTTCACATCTTCCCAATATTCTTTACCTGGATTGGACATATACTTACTCACAACTCCTATTGCATGAGCAATATCAGGCCTAGTACAGACTATAACATACATCAAGCTCCCAACTGTAGATGTTTAGGGGACACGTGCCATGTATTCCTTCTCCTCATCAATTGTTGGGCACTAAACCTTAGAAAGCTTGAGATTGCTCAGAAGAAATGTATCCCTGGGCTTAGCATCCTGCACACTGAACCTACAAAGTACCTTTTGGATTTATTGTTCCTAAGATAATTTCAACCAACCTGCTGACTTATCCCTATTAATCCTCATGCCAAGTATCTGTGTATCCTCACCCATATCTTTCATCTCAAACTTATGCGACAATTTCTTTTTCAGAGTATTGATCACATCTATACTTGTCCCTGCAATGAGCATATCATCTACATACAAAAGTAAGTAAATATAATCGTTCCTATACCTCTGAAAGTGGCAACAGTAATCACCATTAGATTTCACAAACCCAATGCTACACATGAAAGTGTCAAACTTCTTATACCACCATCTAAGAGCCTGCTTTAGTCTATACAAGCTTCTTTTGAGCTTACACACCAAGTTCTCCTTACCTAGAACTTGAAAACCTTTCAGTAGTAGCATATAAATATCCACCTCAAAATCGCCATGTAAAAAAGCAATTTTTACATCCATCTGTTCCAAGAACAAATTCTCAGAAGCCACTATACTCACCAAGATTCTGATAGTAGTCAATTTCACCACAGGTGAAAATATCTCATTATAATCAATGCCCTACTTCTGTGAACTACCTTGACCACCATCCTAGCCTTGTATCTAATGCTCCCATCAGGTTCCTTTTTCATCTTGTAAACCCACTTGTTTCGTAGTGCCTTCTTCCTCGCAAGCAAATTAGACAAAATCTATGTCTTGTTCTTCTCTGGGGATTTCATCTCCTCGTTCATAGCCTTCTCCCACTCCAACGAGTCACACATAGTCATAGCTTCATCATAGGACTCAGGTTCACTAGCATCTGTAAGTAACAGAAAATTCATAGAAGGAGAATATTGGCTAGGAGCTTTGCCTCTGTTCACCTTAGTGGATTTTCTCAACTCTAGCTCCGAGACTATTCTTCTTATACCATGATTGAACCTTCCATCTGGTGTGCCTGTTTTTGACTCATTCCCTGCTGGCCTTGGAGTAGCCAATGGTTCCTCCGAATCAGAAGCCTGTGGAGTATGAACATCATTCGTCTCTATAGTAGTACCCTTGTTACCAGGAACTTCTAACTCAACAATTTCTCATTCTTCTCCCAGTTTTTCGATTACAGTAGAACCACCACCAAAATTGTCCTTGTACAAGATAGTCACATCACAGTGACTTATAATTTTCCTATTTTTAAAATCCCAAAACCAATATCCAAACTGATCTAAACCATACCCTATGAAATAACATTTCATGGCCTTTGGGTCTAATTTATCTAGACTTTCATAATGAACATAAGCAACACATCCAAAGGTTCTCAGGTGGGAAAGATCTACCTCTTTGCCAGACTACACCTCTTCAGGAATTTTGAAGTCCAAAGGAACTAAAGGTCCTCTATTATGTTGTTGTACTGAAGGTCTTCTATTGATCAAATATGCTGCCAGTACATTCGAGCAATGTTCGATTCATTCTTTCTACAACTTCATTATGAGGAGCCTTCCTCTGAACTGTTCTCGTCAATCTAATGTTGTTTACTGCACAATATTTCTTAAATTCTTTCTTGTCATACTCACCTCCATTGTCAGACTTGATGCATTTGATTTTCCTGCCAATCTAATTCTCAACCTCTGCTCTCCAAACTTTGAAAGTTTCAAACACCTCGAACATGTGATTTAGGAAGTAGACCCACACCTTCCTGCTGAAGTCATATATAAAGGTCACAAAATACCGCAAGCCACCTAGGGATTTCACCTTATAGGGCCCTCACACATCGATGTCTACTAAATCAAGCCTCTCTGCCCTTAACTTTGTCTTGGTCTTTGTGAAAGTTACCCTTTTTTGTTTTCCCAAGACACAAATTTCACATAGACGCAAATCCACTAATTTCAAACTAGGCAGAATACCCTTTGAGGCTAAAATTTTCATCCCTTTCTAACTTATATGACCAAGTCTACTGTGCCATAGCTTGGTGTTATCATCTATTGTTGTAGCAACCATGTTAGAACACTCTGCAATAGTGTATAAAGTCCTAACCTTGGTTCCCCATGCTACCATGATTGAGCCCAAGTTTATTATATAAATTGACGACACTTTCATGGTTTTTACTAAACTTTTTGACTATTAATTCTAGATTTTGTGCTTAAATTAATCCTTTAGTGTGTACTTTTATTTTATGCAATTTGATAGTAAAAATTGTTACAAATTGGTATTAATTGCACTATTATTTCTTCTGAGAACAAAATATACTGCAAATTGCTATTGTCGTTGTAGGAATCTCAAGGAAGAGGGATTCAAAAGATGGGATGAAGTGAAGTCAAAAAGAGCAAAGGCGTTATAGGACATTCGCTGCGGCAAAGTAGACCTGTCGTCACAACGAAACACAAAGAATCTAGGCTGAACTTTCGGGAAAAGTTGGCCGCAGCGAAGAGTAATTCTTTCATCGCGGTGAAGGATTCAGCAAAGTGCAAAACCTTTCGGGAAAAGTACGCCGTGGCTCAAAAACCCGAACCATATTTAGAAAAATCACTCACTGTTTGATCCGACCCATCGATCCTACACTTAAAAACCTACTAAATTGGGTTACAAAAGATGACAAACACACTAGACAGCAGATAACACTCCACACAAAGAGCCGACCACATACACACACCTCTCATCTCTCTCACTCTCGACCTTCATCCATCATTCCCTTCAATTTTTCTTTGTCGTCTTCATCATCTGCTACTGTTGCCATGGATGCTATCAGTGTGTTTACAGTTGTGAGTGCTCCCGAAGTGATGCTTGGCTAAGCACCATTTCCTCTTGAAGATGTAGCGATGGCT
>JANKOD010022716.1:0-19172 GCA_026284645.1 Erythroxylum acuminatum | reverse complement strand
GCACTAATAAGCTCTTCTTTAGTCATTATACTCCGTTTAGGCAGGTTGGCACAAGCTAGACGTGAGTAAGCACGGGTCGAGAAGCTTCTCAACCCGTGCGGTGTGATATTAGTCGTTGTTGCCGATCTTGGTAATCACGGCAGTAAAGTACTGAGCAGCCTTGCCGGTCAGCTTTGAGATAATCTCGGAGTCGACCTCGCCACCGGCGGCCTCGATCGCGGAGTTGAGGGCGTTGTGTGCATCCTCCTTGCTCACGCGAGGCGCCTTGTCACCAGTACCCTTGGCGGCCGTCTTACTAGAGGTCGTACCCTTGGCAGCCTCCTTCTTGACGTACGCGCCCTTCTGGCTGAGAATCATGCGAACGCCGTTCGGCGACTGTCCGATCTCTTCAGCCAGTTCCTTGACGATCTCCATGGAGTTCTCGGGAGTCGGCTCGGCGGCGAGATACTTCTCGACGAGCTGATCCTTCTGTTCGTCAGTCCATGCCATATGTAATACTACCTCTCTGTTGTTGAACACGCATTATAGGTGAGTGTGACCACGAAGTCAAGAACTATTTTTAAATCGGCACTTCGTCCGCGAGCTTCCACACTGGCTCGCAGAACATGTCAACGCGCATTCCGTTTTCCGCAGGAGTCACCTTGCGCATATGCTCGGCAGCCTTAAAGCAAGCCGCAGGCGAGTCAAACGACTTGTGCACCATCGTAGCCGGAACCTGCGGCTGCGCGGTGTTGAGAAGTACGATCATCAAAACAGTCTTAATCACGTCAGATCTCCAGTACTAGGTTTGGATCGAACTGCTTATTCTCGCAGTCGTTCGGGTTGTTGGACTTTGCGTAGCCACGCGGATTTGCCACGACGCGAGTATCGCCGATTACGTAGTCGTGACTGCTGTGCACGTGGCCGTGCGTCCACAGCTTAATCTGCGGCCGCTCTGCAATAAAGCGATCCAGATTTGATGCGTATCCGGAATTGAGGTGCGAATACGGGCCAGTTCGATACTCGGGAACCACACTGTTGTAGCTGGGCGCGTGATGGCCAAACACTAGCACCTTCTCGTGATCGCGACACTGTGCGTCAATTAGCTTGATCGCGTAATCGTGATATCGCTGCGTCTCGTACGGCTTTAGCTTGCGATGGTCCTTACCCTCAATCAAGCGATAGTCGTTGAGTCCGTTCTGAACCATCATCGCCTTGAGATTGTCGCGATCAAAGTCGGTCCAGAGCGTCGTGCCGATGACCAGATAGTCGTCCAACTTGAGATCATTGTTGTCTAGAATACGTAGGTTGGAGATGTACGCGAAAGTCTCTCGAAGAAGGTCAGTCGTCTCATAGAAGAGTCCCTTGTAGTGCTCATGATTGCCGAGGACGTAGATCACTGTCTCAAACTGAGCGCATACGTTCGCCATCCAGCTTTGCCAGGAATCAGCCGTTGCTCGATACGGCGAGTCTGCGCCGCGCGAGAAGTACTCTGCAACAAAGATGTCACCGGAGAGCACGAGTACGTCTGCTCCGGCGTTACGAATCTCGATCGGAGCAAACTCCATGTGCAAGTCGCTGACGAGTTGAATCTTCATTTGTACCCTTTCTAATATACGGCCTGCCAAAGTGAATCTCAATTCCCCCTACTACACCAGGATTTTTAGCCTGCCACAACCACTGACGTACTAGGACTTCCCAGTCGGTGGGCTTTCTAGTCGTTACTGTCTGGTTTCTCATTTGGATTACTCAGTGCGTTGTGTGTTACATCATAGGCGGCTTGATAGACGATGTTGTTAGACTCGTGCTTATCTACCGCAATGGGTATCCACGTTCCCAGAGCTTCGGCTTTGCTGGCGTACCAGCCGCAAAAAATCTCGTTATACTGGTGAGTCTTAGCCCAAGGGGCATCACTGGCGGGCTTTTGAATGCAAACCAAGCCCACAAAGTATTTATACTTCATTCGTGCTCCTCGCAGTACTTCTCGTACTCGTCCCAGAACGGCTTGTTTCGCCGCTCGATCTCGTCCGCTAGAGTGCGAAGTGAGTATGGATCGAAGTACCCTATCATGTTTCCATAAGCGTCTTTGGGCCAGAATGCCCATCCAAGACTTGCGAGTTCGTTGCGAAGAACACCGTCTGACTCTAGCTTGTCAAACCACCTCTCTTGCCATGAACATTTGTCCATTCTTATGCTCCTACGGGCCACTCACCCTGCATCTGACCACAGGTCAAGCAGTATGAGAACTCAACGTAATCATCACTACCAATATTCATTCCGCTAGGAACATATCCATCGCTGCAGAAGTCTGCTGACTCAAAGTAGCACATATCACTACATTTCGCACTAACGCTAGCAATGTGATCGCTTCCGCACTTCTGACACTCATCCAAGCTCACGCTTCCACTCCTTCTTCCAGTCTCTGTAGTCTGGATCATACTCTGCTCGATTATAAAAGTCACGAAATATCTCGGCCGCTCGTGCCTTCTCGCTCTCCCAGCGATCCCCTTCAAGCGGCAGCACTTGACCGTTGCCATCGTACTTGCGTCCACTGCGGTGATTTGCGTAGCGCCTTGCGCGAGTTACGCCCATTTGAAGAAACTTGCGAGCCATGTCCATACCCGGAAAATCTCCAGCCTTCTGATAATCGAGGAACATCGAAAAGATGGTCCGCGCAGAATCACTGGCGATCTCGGCCGTGCGAAATCGCCAGTGAGGAAGAATCTCGGACTTGTACGGCTCGGCGAGCAAGACTCCCTGCTCGCCGCGTCCGACTTTGTATCGCAGCGGCTCGGCTCGAAAGTTGATGCCGTACCAGTGACTGCTGTACTCAAGCGGCTTCGTTTCGTCGTATTCAATCAAGTTCGATCCTAATATTCGTCTCAAACGGTGGATTCATGCCCATGTAGATACCGGGGCCAAACTCCTGCATAAAGCACCACAACTGCATACGCACCCAGCCTTGTTCGTCTTCTTCTGGAGGCTTATATCCGTAGTGTTCCAATAGTTCGGGGTAACGCTCCTCGTACCACTTACGATGATACGCACGACCAGAGGGAGTTATCTTGAACTTAACGTAGTTGTTAACGTTAAAGTCGCGCATTAATTTCATCCAGCGAGATGGGAGTGTAGTTGATCTTCTCGACGCAGACGTTGACGTAGCGCTCGTCAGGAACAGGTGCGAACGTATCCGTAGAAAACTGATAGATTCGGCCCTCTAGCAACTTGGTAGTGTCAGCGGGGCGCATGATCTCGTTGTCGTGAGTATGTCCGTGAACGTTTGCGTTCCATCGCGGACTAATACAGTCTGGATGAACCGGCACGTGCGTCGCGACGAAGCGATCGAACTTGTGAAAGGCCTCGCAGCTCTCAAAGCCGACCTCAAAGTAGTCGCGATTCTGCTTCTTGACAAACGGATCGTGATTGCCGAGAATGAGCTTCTTGCGTCCTCGCAGGCTCTTGACGAGCTGCAGGCCGCGTCGTGGAATGGCTACGTCGCCTAGAAAGTAAACGACGTCCTTGTCTCCGACCACGCGATTGTGATTCTCGATGAGCGTCTCGTTCATGTCTTGAACGTCGATAAACGGACGCAGCGGCGTAACACCGTCGCGCTTAAAGAAGTTCAGAATATTCGCATGATCGAAGTGATGATCGGACGCAAAAAATATACTAGACATTACCTGCTCCGAAAGGTAAAGTTCGCATCGTAGGACTCGTTGTAGGCAGGCTGATCATATACGACCTTCCAACCTTGTTCGCGGTAGACTTCTTCTACATTGAGATAGCCGCGGTCGAAGATTTGACCACGAGACAGACCGCGGCCAGTACCAGCAATTTCGCCGTCGATCTCGTCGTCCGAGATACCAGCATTCGCCTTGGCCAGCATTCGCTCGATTACGTGCTTCTGCTTCACAGTCGCACTGCCAGCAGTGAAGTTTGCCGCGATCAGCTCGTTAAAGGCTTCAAACACGTAGTCCGGAAAGGACATTGCCTTGTATGCCGCTACGCCCGATGGTGAAATTGCCTTACTCATGACTTTCTCCTTACCCTCGCATTATAGCGCAGACGGGCACGGTAGGCAACACGTAACTTGGGGAGCGCTAAAAATGGTTTTCGGCGCGCACCAAACACGAAAAAGCCCGTCAGGCGGCAACCTGACGGGCTTTACCCAATTTGAAAGGAGGTGCTTGGGTTGTGGAGCTGACTGCGGGAATCGAACCCGCGACCTCGCGTTGGCAACGCGGAGTTTTACCTCTAGAACTAAGCCAGCAATATGGAGGAAGGCTGGTGGTCTCGATCCCCAGACCTGTTAGAGTCCCAACTCTTTAGCAAAGAGTGCCCGGCACCTGCCGAATTAACCTTCCGTTAAAATAGTAAGCCGAGCAGAAATCCAACGAGGGCACCCGACAGAGCAAAGGCACCGTAGACTAGAATAATTGCGGGATCCTTCTCGCGATAGCTGAGCATGTCGTCGTCAAGCAATTCTCTGTGCCTTTCTATTGTCGTTCCAGTCGCTAAACAGTGACCAGAGGTAGCGTCCGACCCAATAGGGCCATACTAGAGCCACGAGCCAGTGCTGTGGACCCACTTTAGCGCGATGAGCGGGAGCCTCGCGATAGATGGCAATGAGTAGACACACGGCAACTATAACATAAACACCAATCAGAATGTCTACTAGCATATTGCTCCTTCGTAGTGGAGCCCCCATTCGGATTCGAACCGAAGCAGAAGCGGGTAGAAACCGCAAAGCCTATCCATAGGTGAGGGCGTGGAGTTCTCGGTGGGACTCGAACCCACAAAGTCTGATCTAGGAAATCTGACCGCGGTCCGCCGCCGAGAACGATGCCTCTGTAGAGCCATGTAGAATTGCAAACGCAATGATCCTCGCTCGGGCGTAGTCGACGTTGAACTTGTTCATAATACTACGATGTAAGTCGGTCACAGCTTAAGCTCCGTCTGGAGAAGATCGCTCTGAATCTCATAGTCACAAATCTGATTGTGATACGGAACGGGCTCAAGAGCCATGATATAGTAGTCTGGAGTCCGAGACTCGCTGTTATATTCGCGGTTGTAGTTTGTCCTATAAGTTTCTGCGGACTCGATGGTGTCAAAGGGACCGACATAGCCGTCGATCTTGGCACCCCAGCCGCGCTCACTCTCGTACATCGGAATTGCGTATTGCATTCGCCCTCACTTTCTAAGGATAATGTAGCCGAGAACGGCAGCGAAGTCAACAACTAAAAGCTGGAACCCCCGGCGAGAATCGAACTCGCGCATCCTGGCTTCGTAGACCTGGTGCCGCTAGACCAGCGGCGGAGGTATATAGTACAGCTCATCAAGGGAATCAAACCCTATTAACCGAATTTCTATTCAGCTAGCACTCATGCGCTCCGTCGAGTCGGCTGTACTAATATGACTCGGTAACTTCGCAGATGTTACTCCAAGCCTTTAAAGCACGTAGCGGCTGCGACCGCGTTAATCGTGCCCTATCTTGAGAACGTCTTGGATCGAGCGCAGTGGTCAGCGGCGTGCGTTGCAGCCCAGCCCTCTGGCTTAATCTTGGCCTCGAAACCCATGCCGATGACCCATCCTATAGCCTCCTTCACAGCCACGTTGGACTTGTGACGAGGATCGGCGTTTAGGTCAAGGTGTACTTCGAGGTGACGGTTGCCGAGCACGTCGATTACGGCCGTAGCGGCCGTGACGGCGTAGTTTACCTCGGTTAGGAGACGGTTCTTTAGGCCTCCGTAGTCGGGAATTGTCTCGGCGTCGTAGAACACCTGGCAGCCGTGACGGCTGTCGCGGTGTAGAACGACTACGGTAGCGTACTTGGCGTACCACTTACCGTCCTTCTTAAATCGTATGGAGTCACAACCGATGTAGACGCTGGAGTCAGCGCTAGACGCGATGATGGCCTCCTTTGCTTCAGTCCACATTGGAGTATTTCCTTTCTATATGGTTGCGAGTGGACGGATTTGCACCGCTTTTCCGGTTTATGAGACCGACGAGATACTGAACCTCCCCACCGCGTCAAACTTGGCACAGGTACTAGGACTCGAACCTAGCTCGGCAGTTTTGGAGGCTGCTGTCATCCCCGATCGACCTTACCTGCATGGTGCTCTAGGTGGGAATCGAACCCACACGTTCTCTCAAACGGCGGTTTTTGAAACCGCTGCGTGCTACCGTTTCGCCACTAGAGCATAGTGGTGGACCTGTTGGGAGTCGAACCCAATATTCCGCGGTGCAAGCGCAGAAGCTAATCCCGTTAGCAAGCCCAAAGGTCTTTATCTAAATCTTTCGGATAAAGAACTTTTAAATTAATATTATCTCTCTTACAGAAGTCTATCTTTTCTTGTATAACTTCAGGTCTTAGCCCACCCGCAATTTCGATGTATAAATCTAATTGCGGAAGGTAAAAATCACACAAGCGACCTGAATTATTGGGATAAGCTTTCTCATATTCGTATTCAAATCTTCCGAACAAAAATTTATCAACAAACTTCGCTTCTAGAGTAGATAGATATTCGATACCGTCCAAAGCTTTCGTGCGGATACCTAAAGCTTGATCGTTTCGCTCAAGCCCACAGAACGCTAAATAGTTGTTCCATGATCCGAAGCGTTCCTTACACCACCAATCGGTAGGAAGTGAATGATCTTTATAAGTGTCACGGCTAGTAGGATTTCTGCCTTTACTACTATGAAAGGCTAAGGCCGCTTGCTTAGCGTCATGGTCCGTGAAACGCTTTATTCCACTATATCCATATTTACGAAGAGTTTTGGCAAAGTTATTCTTTTTGTGAGCTGTAATCTTAGGATACTTACTATAAAACTCCCAAGAACGCAATTCTTCAATCTCCCTATAAGAGATTGGACCGTACTCTAATGTAATTACCTGGGAATGGTCATTGAGTGGGCACTTAGAGGAATGAGCACGCACACTCTTCCAGTTAGCAAATTCCTTATCACAATAAGGACAATTCATACATCTCCGGCTCTCATTTTACCCTGAGAGTGGGTCTCCTGGAGCGACTGGGAATTGAACCCAGCCTAACGCGCTGCCAGCGCATCGTCGGCACCCATCCGCCGCCCCGTTATCTATTATATTTTGTCGGAACTGGTCCGGCATAGTCGTTTAGCAGAAAGTCTCGCCACTCTTGAGGAATACCGTTCCAGGCAAACTCTAGAAAGCGCAGGTCGCGCTCCATGTTACGAAACTTGGTTACTAGAATGTCCTTGTTGTCCACGAATGTGCTCCCGTGCAATTCGCTGCATCTCAGCGGCAAAATCGGGGTCATTCCAGACTCGATTTACTCCGCTCGTGTGAGGTAGAAGTAATACGTTGTCAATTAAGTCTCCAAAGGCCATCTTGCGAAACTTGGCCGGCATGGCCCGAATCGCTGACTTGCCTAGAACTATGAAAGGTTCTGACTCGGCAGTTTGCAGAAATCTTTCTACTCGCTGCCGAGCCACAGCGCTGGCCGTCGAGGTCGCATCATCGACGGCATTCAGCCTGGTAGTGCGCGCTAGATACTCGCTCTGATTTAGGTTCAGCAGTCGCATTAAGCGAGCCGCAGCTCCGGTAGTAGTATGCGGGTACAGCGCGTCACTAGGGTCGGTGTTAGGTCCCGGGCGTTCGCCCAGAATATAGATCATTCCTTGCTGAACTCGATGTTCGTGACGCGAGACGGCTTGAAGCTGCGCCACGCGTTCTCCTCAATGTCCCATACGGTTATTAGGTCAGTTCTGCCCGAGGCAATGAAATCATCGTGGTAGAGCTCTTCCCGCTGGGGAAGAAAATCGGGAATAAGCGTGCAGATCATAGTACGCTCGTCACCGTTGGCCTTAGTAAACGTAACTTCACAGATGTTGCTGCGCAGATCGGCTAGAATGTCCACGTTTTACCTTTCTGAGTGGAGTCCCGAGACGTATTCGAAACGTCCTTCCAACGCTTTGCAGGCGTGGCAGCAACCTATGCGTCGAGACATTAATGAATTGATTAAGGCCTAGAACAGTATCCGATATTTGATAGGACTTTCGTCTCCGTATCAATAGGAGATATAGTCTCGGAGCAGCATCGGCTTCTAGGATGCGATAACATCCGCAACTTAGCTCTGTTGGCTGTCAACCACCTTAACCAAACTTGGTGCCTGTACAAGGGATCGAACCCTGAATACCTGATTACAAAACAGGTGTGTTACCATTAGCACTACACAGGCATTATAATGGCGACCTGCAGGGGGATCAAACCCCTCAACCACTCCTAGACAGGGAGGTCAGTTCATCAGCTCTGTCGCAGGCCATTATTGCTAGCGAGGCATAAGCTCTACGATGCCGAGAGCCTGTCGCGCCGCGTGATAGATTTCTTGGAGTTCAGTGCGATACTTGTTTAGAGTGTCGTTGGCCGCCTTAGCAGCCACTTCAGCCTTCTTATAGTCGGCCATTACCTGCTCCAGCGTTCGCATTGCGTTCTCCGTTCTTGATGACACATATTACGAGAAGTTGGGCAAGAAGTCAAGATCTAAATTAAGAGAGGCTCGGACTTTCACCGAATTCTCCGCTCTCCACGAGCAGCCGTTCTATGCGTAACTCCAGCAGTTAGTGTCGAGTTCGGCCGAACCTCTACTTCTCTTACTAGATATTACGGGGCAATTTGAAGGTCATGACTCCTTCTCGTCGCTCTCCTTAAACTAACCTCAATTTCTGGTCTGGAACCGGAGGATCGAACTCCGCCAGCTCGGGATCCAAGCCCAAACCGCACACCAGTGCGTCCCAGATTATCTACGAAACCTGTCAGGTAACTCGATCACACCTAGATTATCTAGGCAGTAGCCGTGTGTGCGAGTGATCTCGTACGCCGAACCGTGAACCTGGACTCGAGTACCTTCGACGGCGTTCTTTTCAGAGATCCACGCTCGAATTACCGAAGCCTCATTCTGCATGTCACATTGACGGTACATATGTGTCCTTTTGTAATGGTGCGCCCGGTAGGACTCGAACCTACATCCTGGGATTTTCAGTCCCGTGCCTGAACCCTCACGGCTACAGACGCATTACTTAGTAGAAAAAACGCAGCCAAAATTTACCTTCATCCATTACCAGGTACGAGCCCCCTTGTGAAAAGCTGAAGCAAGTTCGGCACGAGTGCCGACGACGGGATTGGACTTGGCAACCTCGATGACGATGAACTCCTTACGAGGAGAGCCGCAGTCAATGCAGGTGCGATAACCGAGAGCAGCGCGACGGGGATTGTAAGAATCGCCGCACTTGATACAGAATGAAGGCACTGTCGGTCTCCGCGCTTGATGGGCCATTATAGCCAGCCTGAGCTGCTGAGTCAACAGGTAAATTAAGATGTGGTGCTCTCACAAGGGATCGAACCTTGTCTGCATCCTTACCAAGGACACGTGCTAACCATTATCACTATGAGAGCATGGAGCCCCGAGACCGACTCGAACGGTCCCAGCAAGGGTCGAAACCTCGCGTCTCGTCCAGCGAGCCGGGGCAAGTGTGGAGGAAGGCAGCAGGTCTCGATCCGCAGCGACTTAACGCCCTATAGCTTTCCAAGCTATGCTAGCACCCCGGCTAGTCTACCTTCCATTATTGTTCTGGTACGTGCAAGCGCACTACGGGATGAACAAGCCCGTAGATGTGAAGGTAGACAAAGCCGCCCTTATTTAGTCTGATTATCTCGTCTTCCGAAGGACGCCAAGCTGAGATCATCTGATTATAGCCATTTTCGTCGACGCGATCATGAATTGAGAGCGCTACGCACTCTCCCATCGTCTCTTCGTCCCAGTCTTTTGGCTTTCCCGGTCGACGAGTCTCATCGGCTAGAATCTCTGGCGTCATCTGCGCTCCGTTCTAAGTGGTACCCCCAGCAGGAATCGAACCTGCACCTTGCGGTAATCTGCCGCCAAGTTTTGCCGGAATATAAGGCCGGTGTCCTACCATTAAACGATGGGGGCGTGAGAAGTGGTGCCAGCACCGAGGAATTAAACCCGGTTATGAGCTTTACGAGAGCCCCGCATCAATCAGCAATGCTTTGCCGGCGTTATTGGTAGGACGGACGAGACTCGAACTCGCATTGCCCACGCTGAGAACGTGGTTTCCTAGGCCATTAGAAGACCGTCCCGTGAATTGGTACTCGCTAGTGGATTTGAACCACTGACCTTCTGCATGTCGAGCAGATGTTCTACCGCTGAATCTAAGCGAGCTCTAGTATATAGATCTATATCGCGACCGTTGCCGTCCTTGATATCCTTGATGGCTCTGGCAATCATCTTTGCCGTTTGCCACGAAGATAGAGGCTTTGGCCCTAGTGTGACACCTATTACTTTTCTGTTCATATGTCACCTAAAATGGTAGGGCGGACGGGATTCGAACCCGCATTGTACTGGGTGAAAACCAGGATTCCTAGGCCGTTAGAAGACCGCCCCGTGATTTGTACCAATCCTCGCGCGCCTTGATAGACTCTTTAGTCTCTTCGTCTATCCAACCTCTTAGAAAGGAGAAGCCTCTCCTAACAATAACAGGTGGCGGTGGAGTTGGTTTACGCATAGTCTCTCCAAGTCTTACGCTTCTTACTCTTGCTGGGAACTGGCCCGAGATAGGGTCGAGCGTGAAACTTAGTGCCGTCACCGTAATCCCAATTCAAGTAGGGATCGTAGTGCCGATGATACTTGCGAGAGCCCCAGTTGGTACACTCACAATATTGCCATCGCCCGTAGTGCAAGAGTTCCCACGCTTGGGGACTGATCTTGCCGCGAAGCGGCATGTCGTCGTACTTTGGGTCGTATTGCATATGCTATCTCCTTTTAACTAGATAACATATAAAATCTCCTTCGTAAAAATGGATGCCCGGAAAGGATTCGAACCTTTAGCTTTCCAGAGTCAGAGACTGGCGGCCGGACCTACCAGCTACCGGGCAATGTAAAAATTGGCTCCCTACATAGGACTCGAACCTATAGCGGCAGGATTAACAATCCTGTGCCTGTACCAATCAGGCTCGTAGGGAATGATCTCGCACGTAGTTCATGATTTCAAGTGCTTCCGCATCTTTATACCATTCGCCTGCTTCTAGCGAGATATTAAACTTTGTTTTAATCAAAGCTTCTGCCTCTCTACGATTGAATACAAACTCATAGTTAGTGAGTTTATAATCTCGGAAAGGACTATACGTCTGATAATTAGCTAATCGTTTCTTGACGTCTACACTCATGCCTATTTTCAAATGATTAGGCCAAGCCGGGTTGGATATAGTGTAGACAAAGCCTTCTTTACATTGATTTGCTTTAGCGCCTTTTGTTATCTTTAACTTAATCAGGGTAAGACCAGCTAATTTTCTGGCTAATGCATAATTTGTCTTCTTACCAGTATTAACTGTTGCAGTTCCTGTCCTATAAAAACCGTACAAACGTATATAGGCGTCTAAGTGTTGTTCGGTTATGTCGAACAAAGCTTCGGGAGGAATAATACCTTCTGAAAGTAAATCTGCAACTATAACACTAGCTAAATCATTATTAATGTTCAAAATATGTCTCAAATAGTTTCACATCGTCGAGAGGTGGTCTATGCCGAACGGTCAATTCCGCTCTTGATGAAACGATTATATGAAAAAGTAACCAACAAGTCAAGAACTAAATTGGGGCTTGGTGTTTAGCCAAGCCCCTCATCAGTTTACCAACTGTATCGGTCCGCTCCAACAGTCTGAAGCATGATAGCCTCCGGAGAGAACTTATCAAGGTCAGCCGCTAGAATCGACTTCATGATCGACGGGCTAAATCCGGAGACTAGCGCCACGCCGTTGTCACGGAAGTGAACCGGCTTGTTTCCTGCGTCCCGAAGGTTCCAGAAAACAACAGCAGGCATCTCGTACCCAGCGTCCTCGTACTTACGACGAATCATCTGCGAGGCAGAGTCATCAAAGCGAGCACACGAGTCGAACTGCATGTCCGAGAGAATGAGAAGAATCTTCGGCATGTCGTGAGCAGGAACTCGATACGCCTTGGCGTGGCCGAGAACCTTGTCAAAGGCTGCGTGAAGATTGGTGTTCATGGCCCAGGTGGATTGCTCCATCTGGTTCATCTTGTCTGACAGAGAACCTGTCAAGCGAAGCAACTCTGGCGAACCGGAGAAGGTCAAGAATACGTCCTTGAACGCACCCTTTGACTTGTCGGAGACGTACAGTCCCAGAGACAGAGCGACGTCCATGCAGTTTACCTGCGTGGAGCCTGCGACCGGGCACTCCATGGAGCCAGAGACGTCTACCATAGATAGAACGTTCTGATCGTTCATGTAGTCCGGCAGTGAGTTCCACATCTCGTTTGCGACGATCGGATCTACATTAGTAGGCTCCTGATAGCCGTAGCGATAGTGAAAACCGTTGCGCTGGCGCAGCATCTTGATGACGTCGTACGGATAGAGCGCACCGGCGTTGACCTTGGCCGTACCGTCGTTGCGCTTTAGCGCGTCCTTGTAAGCCTGAAAGGCCTCAGGAGCGTTGCGGTGGAACGCCGTCATGTACTTGGTCATGGCAAGGCTAGGAACGTGCGAGAAGTTAATCTCGTTCCAGTTGCGAGCGCACATGTCGGTCTCGACGACGTGCGTCATGCCGACGATGAACTTACGATAACGCTTCGGCGTCATGCCGAGCGTGGCGCGAAGCTCGAACGCGTGCACACCCTTGCGAGGCGCCCACTTTGCCGCAAGGCCGTTGCCGTCGCGCAAAGCGCGAGCAAAGACCTCTAGGGCGCGAACCTTAACAGCGCCGTCCGTAAAGATCAGCAAGTCGTCGAAGCGGCCCAGTTCAGGCAGGTTGTCGAGCAGGCGAGACTCAACGAGCAGCGAAGGCTCGTTCTTCTCTAGCCAGAGGAGAATGTCGCGATAGAGCTGACGCTCACCGGAACCGCCTCGAACGTCGCGCGCCCACTGGGCAATACGCAGCGCAAGGTCACGATTCTCAGCGAACGCTCGCTCGAAGGCTGGAATTACGTTCTGACCTCGCATCGCGCCGATTGACCCGAAGAGGTCGACCGCGGCGGAAGAGGTCGTCGAACGCGCACGCATACCATTTTCGGTACGTGCAGTAATTGGCATAGCTATGGAACGGCCCAGAGCGGAAGTAAATGTATTCATAATAACTGTATTCCTTTCTGTTTTCGTGAGTATGGTACGAAAGTAGAAGTTGTTTGCTGTTGGAATACAAACAATTTCACAGGCTGCATTTGATCGCTAGATCCAATATTTAGCGGTTTGGTTTGCAGTGTGCAGCCTAAATAATATAAATCGGGATAGTTCTACTTCACATCTGCTACGCGCAGTAGTAAAATCGAAGACTAAAGCGGGGTTCCGAAGAACTTTCTCTCATTGCCGAAGCATTCGAAGGCCAGCTAGAAAGCTACCTCTCGATAATGTAAGTTTTACCTTACGTTTGGTTTGCTGTACTTATCCCATAAAGTTAGACAGGATGCTTGTTTTGCAGCCGGAATTGAACCGGCAAGGTTCGATTAAAAGTCGAATTGTCATCCACTGACGTTGCTAAAAGCGTTGCTGTGAGCATCCTATAAATAAGTATTGAGCCGTTTCCTCGTGCCTACGCGTCAACGCCGATTTCTCGGACGGCTCCAGCTTTTGTTTAAAACTGTACGATTGCGACGAGCGCATTCAAATCGCCAGCACTGCTCCCGGTTCGCTTAGCCGGTTTGCTCGGGATTTTATCAGAGTGCCTTTTGCCCAGGTTTAGGGACTTGGGCGAACACCTTGGAGACGGGATACCGTCGTTTTTTCGGTTTGCTGGCTGCACTCTATAATCTATCAGGATCGTGAGGGAACCGCTCTCGCGGGGCCACCAGGCCACTCCCTCATAGTATGGAGAGGGAGCTTGGAATTGAACCAAGAGTATTTGGTTTGCTGTACCGATCCTAAACGTGAAAGAAGTGGGGGTCCGTGCTAATAACTAGCAGGCCGCAAAACAACATTAGAGGTAGAAGAACCCAAAAATAACCTAGCGAAGTCCACACTAATACTTTAAGTAGAAGCATGATACCGCTAAGAAATAGACCTATAAACAAACAGCCAAGTTCTTCCATTTTATCCTCACTACTTATGGGGTGAGCGGAGGGGCTCGAACCCTCTTCCTGTCGGTTCACACCGGCCATGCACACCTGATACACCTCGCACACCACGAAGTAGTAAATACCCGCCATCGGCCCGGGAATAAGACGCTATGCGACTTAGCCAACCTAGTGTTATTGAGACGATCGCGCCCACTTTGGTCTGGGTGAATTAAGCTGAGATCGAATTAGACAGGTTCTGCCCCGAAGGGTTTCTATAGCCAAGAATGGTATGCAGTACAGAACCTAAATAGAACAGGTTACGCGTGCCTTACCCGGGACCACCCAGCACATCACCGGAATCGAACCGGCCAGACTCTCTTTTCAATAGAATATAAGTGAGTTGCTGTTTGTAACCTAAAACTTGGTGGGCCCGTGAGAAATCGAATCTCTCCCCCGAAGGGTCAGGTTTTACAGACCGTCTGTGGAAACCATCCACTGTCCGAACCCATTATTTCTTGCCGAAGTCGGCAAACTTGCGAGCGGTGGCGAGATCGTTCTCAGCCTTGCGCCACTCCTTGTCAAAGTCTTTCTGCTTGTTGCCGCTCAGAGAAGAGCGATAAGCATCCTTCCATTCTGTAGCCTCACGAATATGATGACAGTCTCGTCCCAGTACTTGATTGGCACC
Source organism: Erythroxylum acuminatum (assembly GCA_026284645.1). Classification (NCBI taxonomy): domain Eukaryota; kingdom Viridiplantae; phylum Streptophyta; class Magnoliopsida; order Malpighiales; family Erythroxylaceae; genus Erythroxylum; species Erythroxylum acuminatum. Next base: position 4,454 of record JANKOD010022716.1, on the reverse strand, counting down.
GTCCATCTGAACGGCTCGCTGAAGTCGATCGTGAAAGAACTGCGCTGACATTACCCCATCCTAGCTGCAAAGAGTTTAGTTAGTCTAGCTTCATCAGAATATTCTGACTCCCAGGATTCTCCGTACAATCTTTCCCAGACTGTACCATCCTTGTTGCACCTGTACTGCCCCTCGTCTGTTTCGACAAAGTAACCGTAATACGGTGTAATATCTAGAATCTTCACGTAAACCTCTAAGTTGGTGGGCCCGGTGGGACTCGAACCCACACGGATTGCTCCCGAGGTTTTTAAGACCCCTGCGTGCTACCATTTCGCCACAAGCCCGCTTTGTTGAAGCCATTATATGAAAAACAGGCCCCAAAGTCAACAACTAATATGAGTGGTGCTCTAAGAGAGACTCGAACTCTCACGGATTTCTCCACTGGTTTCTAAGACCAGCGCGTGCTACCATTTCGCCATTAGAGCATTAAGTTGGTGTGCTAGGTGAGACTCGAACTCACAGGACCTGACTACTCAAGCCAGTACGTTTACCATTTCGTCACAAGCACGTATATGGAGCGGATGGCCGGTAACTCTCCGGTCCTCTCTAGGTTGGAAGCCTAGGGCACATATATCTATACCACATCCGCATAATAAAATTGTTTACCTAAATAAGATTTTCTTAATCCAGTGCAGACTCTTCTTATAGAAGAGCCCACATTTATTAGATCTTTATTATCTGTTAATCCTAGCATAACTAAGTAATCTGCGCATTCTACACAATTATCAAATTCTATACCATCAAAAACAACAGATCTAGAATCCTTGTTTCTATTAACTAGGTCTACAGATAATATAGATACGCCGTTTCTTTTCAAAATGGATCTAATTGAGCCTCTGTCAAGTTTTAAATCCCGATGAGTTTGCTCAATTGATTTTACTTTTCTATAATAAGAAATTACTTCGCTATCAAGAATAGTTATAGATGAAGTACCTTCACCACCTAGTGTAGCATTATACCCTGTTGACCCATAACTGTTATATAGCTTTATAAAATGCTGTTCCGCTTTTAATTCTTTGTCATACTCTCCCAGTACTTCAAAGGAGAAAGCATCCAACCCGTATTTGCTAAAAGCCTTGTAAAGAGGCTTGTTCTTTTTAAGATTCGCAGGCTTACAGTGCTCTGATAAACGAAGATACGCATCTCTATCAGTTTTACCTATATAGGATTTTCCATCTGCTATCTTAAATATTCTATATATTGTTTCTTTCATATTGGTCTAGATGAGAGGGCTCGAACCTCCGACAACCGGCATCCAAGGCCGGGACTCTACCTACTGAGCTACATCTAGTCAGCAAAGCTGAAACTCGCGCTAGTGATGCCGTCCACTTCACTAGCATTGGCCCGCTTGAACGGATTGACCAACCCGACCAGTTTAACGTCCTGATCTAGACGATCATCAAAAGCCTCGCGTTCTGGAAAGATGGGAAATTAAGCAGAGAATAACAAGTTCTACTGCGCTCTTGATGAAGCCATTATACCCAACTTGACCTCTAAAGTCAAGAACTATTTCGAAGGGTGGTCCACCGCCTGGGATTTGAACCCAGATCTCTCAACTTAAAAGGATGGTGCTCTAACCTATTGAGCTAACGGTGTATAAATTGGTAGGCAATCCGGGATTCGAACCCGAACATAGGGGTTAAGAGGCCCTTGTTCTGAACCTATTGAACTAATTGCCTATATGGAGGACCGCCCGGGTCTCGAACCCGGATTGCAGGGAGTAAGAGTCCCGCTATTAGCCTATTATGAAGAACGGTCCAATTCGTAATCGTCTATAAAATGAGAAATATACATTATCTCATTCTGAAGCTCATTTATATAATGGTCTTCTTCTTCTTCGTTGGCGTGACCTAGACGAATTTGATCCTCGATGTAAGCGAGCTCTTGCTCCTTGTCGTCCCGATCTTCGATCAGACGCCGATACTCTTCATCCTTTTCCATGCTGCCATTATATGAAAAACTGGGCATCAAGTCAAGAAATAAAAAGGGCTTCGGTTTCAAGAACCGAAGCCCGCAATTGGTACCTCAAGTTGGTATCGATCCAACCATGCCAACCTTATGAAGATCAGCCGCGCACCTGCGCTAGAGGCTCACTGATACGCACAGACGTAGCCGTCGACGCGATATGGATCAGTGGCAAGATACGAGCCAGGCGGGCAGCTTGGAACGTATCCGTAATAGTTATATGTCGGGTATTCAGGGTAGTAATTTCTTCCGTAGGCGTAACCGCCTAGAGCACCTATTCCGAGTCCTAGAGCCAGTCCGGTTCCAAAGTGACCTCTACTAAAGCCTCCGTGATAACCGTAGCCACCTCTGTAATTGTAGCCGTACCCTTGTCCGTAATGAGGACGCGCCTGAACAGGAGCAGAAGCAACTAGGCTCAGCCCGACTAATCCGGTAATGCACTTTTTCAGAATACTCATTATTTTAATTTCCTTTTGAAGCTTTCTAGCAGTACTTTGAACATGCTAGAAGTTTCGAACAATGGGCGAACCTGCTCTTTGAGCCCACCATCGGTAGGATAATAATAAGCCATAGTTTACCTATATAATGGAGGAAGGCTGGTAGTGTCGATCTCCAAACAGTAGTTAGCCGTTCCACTAGTTTTCAAGACTAGGTCCGAGGCCGCTCGGATTAACCTTCCATTTATTTAGTGGATGCGCGGGAAGGATTCGAACCTTACATCACCACGGGATCAAAGGCCGGGGGCCGGACCTACCAGCAACCGCGCACCAAACTTATTAGACTCGACGAAAGCTGGCAAAGCCAGTAACTGCGACGCCGAAGATTAGCCCTAGAACCGTCAGAACGACGAGTACGAGGAAGGGCCAGAAGAGAACCGTAAACCAGCTAGCAGCAATGACGCCACAGACCTTGAGTACGATCAGAATGAGCCATAGAGTGCCAATAATTCCCATTATGCTCTCCTGTAAATGAAGTATGCTATCGCAAGCAAGACAAGAACTCCGGCAATATACTCTAGACCCATTATGTTCTCCGAATTGGTACTCCCGCACGGACTCGAACCGCGACCACACGCTAATCAGGCGAAGGCACTACCATTATGCAACGGGAGTATGTGAAACTGTTGCCCGGCTGCGTGACACTCCGGGCTTAGGTACAACGTTTAACGAGCACTACCATCTTATGCTCAGGGCCACCTCATTCACCTCGACGTACTGATCCGAGATTACTAACGGCAGCTCCACCAGTTCATTTACGTTGAACAACGTTTGGCCATTTTAATGCTTCGGACCAACTCGAACCTGGTACCCGCTGTGAGGATCGAACTCACCTAACACGCCGTGTAAAGACGCGGATCTCACCAGAAATGCGAAGCGGGCATTAACTGTTACCAAGAGGGAGTATACCTAGCGGCTTCCGCTCTTGATGGAACCATTATACTTAAAACAAGCAACTAAGTCAAGAACTAATTTCGGTTAACCCATGCTCTCGATCAAGTAGCTTATACTCGACTTTTACAGGTTCAAACTCTGCTAGAGCGTTCCACACTACCTCCAAGTCCAGAGAAGAACAAGTGTACACATCTAGCTGAAGCATGGCGGGATCATCCTCGTCCCATGCGTGCAAGACTATGTGGCTCGTCTCAATTACTACCGCCGCTGTAAGGCCACGATTTCCAACTACAGGTGAGTAGCCCGCAATTGGACCCATCATCACCTTCATGCCCAGATCGTCTACTAGCTTTCGCAGCCAGTCTACAATCCGGGCGTCGTCAAAAGGGGGAGCACCGACCTCCGCCCGTATAATTACGTGCTTATGCTGAAGCATTACTTAATGGCCCTCTTCAGGTCAACTCCGTACTGTTTGAGGTGTTCTAGTGATCCCAGATCATAGGCTCGCTGACTGGCGTAGAAGCCCCCACCCGTATTTGGCTGCACAGAGTAACGCTTGCCGTCGATCAGCATCTTGTCTGGATCGAGGCGCTGATGAACAAAGATACGATAGACGGGAACGTTTAGCCCGTCGCTAGATTGGCACTCATACTTATCTACCTCGGCGATTGCCTGATATTTACAGGACCAGACCAGTTCTCCGACGGTAAACTCACTCTTGATGCACTGCTCGGGAAGCGGACTAAAATTCGTATAGTCTTCACCCGCCGCAGCCTGCGGAACGCCCACCTCTGCAACGACTCGCTTTACAAAGTCCGTTGATCGAAAGAGAGTATCGGAGATCTTCTTTAGCGACTCGCCGCTGAGAAACTCCTCGATGATGCTAGTGCGCTCGAAGTCCGTGAGAGGCTTACCGCGATTGGCTGCACGGCGACGTGCGTCTTCTTCCTTTTCGTTCTGGTATTCCTCGATGATCTTGTTCAGTCGCGTAGTGTTGTACGCGATGTTGAGAATCTCGCAGGCTTCCTTCTTTGTAATGGGAGGCTTTGCGGCCAGTCG
>JANKOD010022709.1:0-19181 GCA_026284645.1 Erythroxylum acuminatum | reverse complement strand
AAAAAAGAACATCAATCCAATACCTTTTGTAACGAACGTGCTAATATAAAACTTTATCTATTTTTAGCATGATTATATGATATTAAAATTTATTTAGTTTTAAATCCAATTAAATTAAATTAAATTATTAATTTTTATTGATTTGATTCAAATTAAATAATTTATTATATTTAATTAAATTTGAAATTATTTTATAAGTACTCAAACTATTTTTTTAATAAACTCTTCGGATCCCAATCTTTTCCTTGTTTCTGTGGTATGATCACATGGAGATCCTATCTTGAGGACAAGGGTTCAAGGATGGTAGAAACAGAAACCTCCTTTACTGACAATGATGATGGTGAATTATATTCATACAAATAAGGTATTCTAAAATACCTTTTCTTTTTCCTATTGATCACATTATTAATAATACATAATGCAAGGTTAAGTGAAACTGAAGAAAAAAAAAACAGAAGAAGTTTTTTTGAAAATATCCATCATATTTATATCACCAATATTATATAAACTTCAAAACATAAGATTTACATCTTACATAACCTAACACAATCTTTACAATCATATAACCTGTGAAGTATATACATTATTTATCATACCCATAGATCATGTTGGCTTAAATCTCATATTGGTAAAGAGAGAATATAGAAGCCTCCATTAAGACTATACAAGGAGGCATATGTTTAAGGTTTTATATATCCCAATATCTCTTTCCCATAACCTTGTGTATAACTTTTGGGTTGGATTGTGAGTTATTCCTCTTGTAATATTTGTTTTCTATAGTAGAAAGTTTTCTATTCTTACTCGTGGTTTTTTCCCATATTTGTTAAGGGGTTTTCCACGTTAAATCTTATGTGTCCATTTTTTATCTCAATTTCTTTTAGTGAAGTGTTTGCTCTATCCGGGTGGAGTCCATCTCCTATCAGTGGTATCAGAGCCAAAGGTTGCTCAAGTATGCTCTGTGGTTGCAACATAGCCTGATCTTCTACATTAGAAAATGAGTTTTTCTTTGATGTTCTTGCAGGTTAAGGGTAGTTATATTCTCAGGTTATTGTTGTCTTTTTTTGGGCATTTTTTACTAGTATTTGAGGTGATTGAGTGCATATCTAGGAAAGCTCTGTCTAAGGAGACTAGGTTTTAAGTGGGACCATTTGCGACCAGCCTTTCCTAGGAACTTTTCTGGCGTACTATAGTCTTATTACATACTAAGTGGAGGTAATTTGAGGTGGTTTCCCTTTTTTTACGTGAGAAAGTGGGAGTCAATTCTTGTGATAGAAGCAATGTCAACCAAAATTGATATTACAAAGTTTGACGGGACAAAGTTCTCGTTATGAAAATTGAAGATGAAGGCAGTATTAGTAAAAGATAACTGCTTAGATGCCATCAGCGCTAGGCCGAAGGATTTCACAGATGACATCAAATGGAAACAAATAGATGTCTTGGCCATGTCAGATTTGCATCTTGTTTTATCGGATGATATTTTGCAAGGTGTAGAGGAAAAGAAAACAACCAAGGAGATATTAGATCATCTCACAAAGTTATATGAAGCTAAGTCTCTTCACATTAAAATTTTTCTGAATAGGAGCCTTTACACACTTCAAATGTCTGAATCTACTTCAGTAACAAAGCATATCAATTCTCTGACCTCTCTATGCTCTCAACTTTCAAAGTTGGGACATAATGTAAATCCAACTGAACGTGCGAAGATTCTACTTCAAAGTCTTCCAGATTCATATGACCAACTCATCATTAATTTAACCAGTAATATCCTTATAGAAACTTTGGTATTTGATGATGTTGCTGCTTCGGTTCTTGAAGAAGAAAGTAGATGCATCAATAAGGAAGAAAGGAGTTCGCATCAAGCGAAAGCCTTATCGATGACGAGAGGATGGTCAATGGAGTGTGATTCTACTAGGAGTCACAAACAAGGAAGGACGAAATTCATAAGTAAGAAACATATCAAATGTTACAATTGTGGTAAGAGAGGACACTTTAAAAGTGAATGTCAATTCAGGAAAGGTGGAGACAAGGCTTCTGAAGCATCAACTTCTCAGGGATGTGTTATGATTGGGGAAATCTTATACAGTGAAATAGCAACGGTGTTCAAGGAAGAGGAGAGCTCACCGATGCTTGGATAATGGAATCAGGAGTAACATGGCATATGACTCCTTTTAGAGATTGGTTTCACACTTATAAATCTATCTCTGCAAGATTTGTGTACATGGGAAATGATCACGCCTTGGAGTTGGGATTGGCACCATCAAGATGAAAATGTATGATGGATAGTTCACACTATTCAAAATGTGCGATATGTGAAGGGCTTGAAGAAGAATTTATTGTCTTTAGGATAATTGAATGAAATTGGAAGTAAGACCTCCATTCAAAATGGAGTCATAACGGTGATCAAAGGAGCGCTTGTAGTCATAAAGGCAGAAATGATAGTTGCAAACTTATACAAGCTTATGGGAGAGACGTATATGGAAGCAAATGCATCAGTTGCATCTATTAGTTCTGCAAAAAATGCAACAAAGTTGTGGCATGGTAAACTTGGCCACATGTCAGAACAAGGATTAAAGATTCTTGCTGAGCAGAAACTACACCCTAGTCTCATGAAGGTATCATTACCCTTTTGTGAGCATTGCATTACAAGTAAACAGGATAGACTGAAATTTAATGCATCAAATTTTAGAAGTAAAGATATTCTAGAATTTGAGCAAGTGCCATCAAATTCTTCCTCTCCTTCTCTAGGTCTGAACCAAACATCTTTTCCACCCCAAGTAGTGCCTCATCCAAATCAAGACTAATAAGGATTGCTTTTATATTGATTTGCCACGTAGAAAACCTTATGCTATACCTGAGTGATGGAATATCTAACTTTTTCGATGCTGAAGCCATCACTGATCTAATACCAATTTGTTATGATGGCTACAGCCTAAAGGAATTATATCGATAAAGAAAGCAGATAGAAAACAACACCAAATAACACCCAACGGAAGCAAGAATTTTAAATGCAAACACAAAGTAAAAAGGACGTAGGAACTTACAAGGAAAACTCCAACACGAGGAAAAGCCTCAAGCGATAAGCCAGAAAAAATTTTCACTACGAAGGAGGAGTACAAAAACTCTTTTATAAATAGGGTGGTTAAACACTTGTGTTACTAACATCCATCAAGTAGTAACTTATCGTCTAAAAGCCACCAATAAACTCCTTACATAGGAGTTAAAGACAAAAGGCTTATGTTATCTAGCCAATATAGAATAAGGACCATATATATAAGAGACCAAAGATTTAAAGCCTATTTCCACAAACAATGTGGGATGAAGGCTAACATAGAAAATTGAGGCAAACATAACAATTATGACTCCCGCAAGCTCCAAGTAGAGTCTCCGTATTATTGTAGACTAATAAACTTACGTAAACTTGCACAAAAGACAAACAAGCATTTAATGAAGACAAGATATAAAGTTTTTGCAGAAAACTTATCTTAATGTTCTGTCACATCTTATTAAAAATAAAATTGCCTATTAAATAGGCACAATTACAAACAGAAATTTAGAAAAGTTAGGGTGCACTATTCATATATGCATATCTATAACAAATTTAAGAAAGAATAGGAACCAACAATGCTAACATGTAGCAGAGAGATAGGGGTGGAATTTTGAATCAGTTCTCAACACACCCCTCTTATTCAAACTTGCAGACTCCTAGCAGTGATTTTGATTATTCATGCTTGTTTCTTGGTAAGGATTTTGTCAGGATATCTGCCAATTGTTCATCTGTATTGTAGTGTTTCAAGACTATAGTTCCTTCAGCAACAAGATCCATGATGAAGTGAGCCATTATGTCAATATGCTTTGTTATATCGTGATATTGACATTGCAATGGTTGCTTTATTGTCGCAATAGACTTCAGTTGCTTCACGTTGGACTTGACCAAGATCAGTCATCACCCTCCTTAGCTAAATTGCTTGCTTCACGTTGGACTTGACCGAGATCAGTCATCACCCTCCTTAGCTAAATTGCTTGGCATACAGAAGAAATGGCTACCATATATTTAGCTTTTGATGACGAAGAGGGGTTGGTAGTTTGCTTCTTTGAACTCCAGGAGATAGCGCTTGAACCAAGATTGAACATGTAACCCAAGATACTCTTCCTGTCGTGTATGCATCCTACCCAATCACTATCGAGGAAGCCAATCAATTTAAAATTGGATGTATAATAATACCATATGCCAAGATCCACAGTTCCAGCCACATAGCACATGCATTATTTAGCTGCACCGAAATGATGTTTAGAGGGAAAATGCATGAACCTTGAGACCGCCCCTACTAAGAAAGCAATATCCAGCCTTGTGTGAGTCAAGTAGATTAGGCTGCCAACCATACTTCTAAAAAACTTTTCTTCCATTGAACCAATCCCATCATCATCATGTAGTTTCTCATTTGCATTCATTGGTGTGGGTGTTTTTTACAATTCATCATATTGAACTGTTTGAGAAGATCTTCCGTTGAGAGATGAATACTCCTCCTTCAGCTTGTTTAACTGCTACTTCAAGAAAGTAATGCAGTACACCTAAATCTGCCATCTCAAACTCTTTCTTCATGCATACTCAAAATTCATCAATAAGTGAAGCAGAAGAACTCATATAAATCATATCATCAATATAGAGATATACAAAAAGGAAATTTGTACCTTGCCTTTTTATATAAAGAGTAGACTCATTTTTGCTTCTCTCAAAGCCATTTTGCAGGAAGTAGGAGTCCTTGTTTACATACCAAGCTCGAGGTACTTGCTTTAAATCATACATAGCTTTCCTCTACTTCTTCCTTCCCATAGACCTTGAAACCTTCGGGATGCGATACACAAACTTCCTGTTGTAATTCACCATTCAAAAAAGCCGACATAATGTCAAACTGATAAATCGGCAATCTTAATTGAGTAGTTAAGGCAAGTAGGGTTCTTACAGTCCCAAATCGTGCAATAGGAGAGAAGGTATCTTCATAGTCCACAACTTGTTGGGAGAATCCTTTTGCCACTAGTCGGGCTTTATATTTCTGAATGCTCACATCTGCATGAAACTTGGTTATAAAGACCCACTTTACTCCGATGGCCTTTTTTACTCTGGGAAGGCCCACCAACTCTCAAGTCTTGCTTTTTTTTCTACTGCAGCAATTTCTTCATTCATGGACTTGATCCATTCTTTTTTTTCAACTGCTTCTTCATAGGTACTTGGATTAACAACAAAATATAGCTCGTTTCATTTCATATATCTCAATAAGGTATTGTGTTTTCCATGGTGGGGTGTCATCTACCGAGCTTGATTTGGTAGAGTTGTTCCCTTCACTTGATGAGGTTGAAGGGCTTAAAGAAGTCGAAACTGAAGTAGAGCTTAGAGGTGTTTGTGGTGCTCTCTCAATTGGTCGAGCTTCTACACTTGTTGGAACCTCAAATGTCACAATTCCTTCTTCATTTTCATGCCAATCCCACCTTGCCTCTTCATCAAAAATCACGTTCCTGCTTATAACAATAGGATCATACTGTCTATAAGCTTTGGAGTTAGTACAATAATCCACAAAGGTACATTTGACGGATTTCTCATCAAGTTTGCTATGTTTTTGGGCATCAACCAATGCATATGCAATGCAACCAAATATTCTCAAGTGACTTACCTAAGATCTTCTATCTATTTAAGCTTAATGGGGTGTTTGATTTGGTACTGCTCTTGTCGGACATAAATTCAATATATAGATGATAGTCATAACCATTGCTTCTCCCCATAATTGAGTCAACATGCTTTTTGCCATTTTGACAATCGTATGATTCTTCCGTTCTGCTACTCCGTTTTGTTCAGGTATATAAGGTGAAATTAGCTCCTTTTGAATTCCATTTTCTTCACATAAAATATTGAATACTTTAGAAGTGAATTCGCCACCTCTGTCCGTTCGTAACACCTTGATACTCTTGCCAGTTTACTTCTCCATTTAAGGCTTGAACTTTTTGAACATGCTCAAGGCTTTTGATTTTAGTTGTAGGAAATACATCCAGCTCATCCGAGTGCAATCATCTAGAAACAACAAGAAATGGCGCCTTCCTCCAAATGATTCAGTTTTCATCGGGACATAAAAATCAGCATTGACAAGCTCTAAGTTAATTTCTGCTCTCCATGATTGTCCAACATAAAATGGTTTTTTACTTTGTTTACCATATACACATGCTTCACAGAAATCTAACGAGTTAATACTAGGTAATCCAAATACCATTTATTTTTGATGCAGCAACTTTAACCCTTTCATATTCAAGTGCCCATATCTTAAATGCCACAATTTAGAATCATCCTTTGCTTTAACAGCCAAGGCATTTTTGTCAATGCACGAAAATACTAAAGGAAATAACTTATTTTGTGTCATATTTACCTCAGCTATAACCTGATTCGTCTTCTGCTTCTTGATCCTGCATAAGAAATTTTCAAACAACACTGAGAAGCCACTGGATGCCAACTGTCCCACACTTGACAGGTTTTGCATTAAATCAAGCACAAAGAGCACATTATGAAGAAGCTTGCTACCTCCACCACTATTAACAGCTACAATACCTCTTCCCTCAGCTTGCGTTTGTTTGTCATCTCCCAGCCTTACCTTGAGCTTCTATGAGTCATCTAGCTCCTTAAACAATGAGCACAACCCTGTCATGTGGTTTGATCAACCACTATCCAAAAGTCAAATATAACTTAAGCTTTCAGTTTGTTATAATTTGGCCATAAATAATTTGAACTCCTCCCTTTCTTCTGCTTCTGCTTCTTCCACATAATTAGCCTGATTTTTCATTCTCCAACAGTTCGCGTTGATGTGCCCATATCATTTGCAATAGTGACACTGACCTGATTGTCTTTGCCCATCTCGAAACCGACCACGTCCATGTCCTCGAGTGCCTCTGCCACGTTAGCCTCCTCTTTCTCAGCTCCAGGACTGTTCGTTGTTGTAACAAAGGACTTCCTGTTGATATGAGGCATCTCCCTTTACATGAAAAGCTTTCTCCTCACTCAACTTCATTGTGTGATTTTCTTCAAATGAAAAAACATCAAAATCCTATATTGCAGCCACAACATGATCATACTTTATGCATGTCAGGCTTCGTAGGACTTTTGCAACCACTGTTTGATCGCTACATTGCTCACTGAAGGATCTCATATTGTTGACAATGGCATAAACTCTAGATAAAAAAATCCTGCACAAACTCATCAGACATTATAACTGCAATTTCAAAATCTTGTCGAAGAGACTGTAATTTTGCAACAATAACTTTTGCATCCCCTTGGAACTTCTTTTGCAAAATTCTCCTGGCCTCCTTGGATGTTATTACTCCCATAATTCTTAAGAAGATACTCTTATGAACTGCTTGCTGAATAAAAAACAGTGCCTTAGAATCTTTCTTCCTACTTTCCTTCAATCGACCTTCTTCATTCGGATCGAGATATCCGTGCTCAACCTAAGTCCCAAAGAACTTGAGACTTGAACAAGGTTTTCATCTTGATGCTCCAGAACTCATACTTCTCACCACTGAAAACTGGAATAAGTGGTTGCGAGGCTGAATTCAAATTTGCTACTATCAAAATTCTCTCTCAAATTCTCTCGTGTTTCACTCTTGATCGCCCAGCTAATGACCCAACCTTGCTTTTATACCAAAATTGCCGCAGACTGATAAACTTACGTGAAAATGCACAAAAGACAAACAAGCATTTAATGAAGACGAGGAATAAAGTTTCAGCTGCTAACTTATTTCTGTCACATTTTATTAAAAATAATATTGCCAATTAAACGAGAGCAATCTTTTTTCTTTTTTATTTTTGGTTTCTACTAGGCGTCTTAAGAGGGTCTCAATTATGGGAAGGCATCTTTAAGCCATTCACACTCAAACTAATGCTCGTTCTAACTAAGTAAATCCTTTGCGGGAGACAAATCTCTGATCTCATGTGTTTAAACGGTTGTATACACAAAATTATCATTTATTTTGTTTTAATAAATTTTTTATAATTTATAAATTACCATTTATTTTGTTTTCTATAATAATTAAAAAAATTTAATAAATTAATCAATTTTTAAAATTTAAACTTTTTATCTTAATTTTTTTAACAAATTAAAACAAATAAAAATCAAAAAATGTGTCATAGGTACGACTTAAGTGCCTGTGACACAATTGAAAAACAAAATGAACAAATGAAAAACAAAATCATTCATTTGTATTTTTATTATTTTGATTTTGATTTTTTAAATCAAATTTTTAAGATAAAAATTTAAATTGAAAAAAAAATTATCATTTATTTTGTTTTAATCAGTTTTTTTCTATAATTTATAAATTACCATTTATAAACAAAATGGAAAACAAATTTATTAAAAAATTACCATTTATTTTTTATAATTTATAAATTAATTAATCAATTTTTAAAATTTAAACTTTTTATCTTAAACTTTTTATTTAAAAAGTTAGAAAACAAAATATCAAAATATGTGTCACAGGCATGACACAAATGAAAAATATTTTGATATTTTAATTTTAATTTTTTAAATAAAAATTTTAAGATAAAAAATTTAAATTTTAAAAATTGAATACTTTATTAAAATTGTTTAATTCATTTATAAATTATAGAAAACAAAAAAATGGTAATTTTGATTATAAATTTGTTTTACATTTTGTTTATAAAAGGTAATTTATATATTATAGAAAAAACTGATTAAAACAAAATAAATGATTTTTTTTATTTTTTATAATTTTTTTTCATTTTGTTTATAAAATGTAATTTATAAATTATAGAAAAATTTGATTAAAACAAAATAAATGGTTTTTTCATTTGTGTCTGTGTGACACATATTTTGATTTTTTGTTTTAATTTTATACTTTTAAATAAAATTTTAAGATAAAAATTTTAATTGAAAAATAATTTTATCCTTTATTTTGTTGTAATCAATTTCTTTTATAATTTATAAATTAGCATTTATAAACAAAATGAAAAACAAAATTACCCTTCATTTTGTTTTTCATTTGTGTCACAAGTCATGCGTGTGACACATATTTTGATTTTTAATTATTTTAATTTTTAAAATAAAATTTTGAAAATAAAAAATAAAAAATTTGATTAATTTATTAAAATTGTTTAATTAATTTATAAATTATAGAAACTATTAAATTAAATTGCATTGGTCGTGCAAAGGAAGCAAAAGAAAATAAGAAAGAAAATGAGGAATGGTCTTAAATAGAATGACGACGTGTTTTTTGAATTAGACAGAGCCGGACAGGATAGTAATAAACAGAAGATCCACTCTCCAATTAAATAGGCACGACTGCAAACAGAAATTTAGAAAAGCTAGGGTGAACTATTTACGTAGGCATAACTACAACAAATTTGAGAAAGTATGGCATGAGTCCTCTCGTTTTTTCCCCCTTTCTCTAGGGTTTACTCCGCGAACCCACCCTTCATCAATTGCCTCTCGTGGATTGCGACGCTTGCGCAGCTTCCCCTACACGTTACCAACGAAGTAGATTATTTTCGTTGCGTTGTCTTCCCCTCTCGCATTTTAGCATCATCCCATAGAGAGCGACTAACAAGGGATTCTCCATGGAAACCGCTTTCAATCGCCCGAATCTGTCTGATGAGGAAGAAGACAGCTTGGCTATTCCTCCTTCTTTTGCTCCTTACCAATCAACCTTTGATCTTTGTTTGGTTGGTATGTTCCAAACGTATAATCGCATCAACTTTGTGTCTATGAGGGAGACTCTGGCTGATTTATGGCATCCTCTCGCCGGCATTTCTATTTCTGATCTGGGTGCCAAACGCATCCTCTTTCGTTTCTATGCGGCTGTGGATCTGGACAGGGTTTTTGATGGCACTCCTTGGTTGTTTAACCGACATTTGCTGCTCCTTCATCGAATCCAACCTGGTGAGGATCCTATGCATATCCCCCTTATTTTTACTAAAGTTTGGGTGGTGGTTTGGAAGCTTCGGCCTAGTTATCTGACTGAGTTGGTTGCCAAAGGATTAGGAGATTTTATCGGCTCTTTCCTGGACTATGACCCTACTGTTCGCAAGGATGCTACTGATGAATATGTGATGCGAATTAGGGTGTGGATTGATACCACAAAACCACTTCGTAGAAAGAAGAAGATTGTTGACCCTAGCGGATCGGTGTTTTATGCCCTGTTTTCCTATGAACGGATCTTTGTTTTTTGTTTCCTCTATGGGAAGTTGGGACATGCTGACTCTTTCTGTGATTTACTCCTTTAACACAAGCGTGAAGAGTTAAAGCTGATGTGGGATGAAAGCTTGCGGGCGGCTGGCCGGCGGACGCAGCGTCCGACGAGTTCTTGGCTGAGGTCGGACACGATGGATACTACGGTTTTGGGTGTTCCAAATTTTGAGGGATTGGTTGGCGGCAATTGTGATGTGTTGCCCTCCCAAAATTGTCAAAATTCCTTCCTTTGCGGGAATTTGAATTTTGATCCGCAATTTGTCGCTACGTCTTCTACTGCTGGAGAAATGGATACTGATTGGCAGACTGTGGGTCACGGGTCCAATGGGCCTGAGGAAGAAGACCCTATGGCTAAACCTACTGATCCAAAAACGAGGCCTCGTTTCCCACAGACTACTCCAACCCCTTCTCTTTCTGCACCAAAGGATTTAGCAGGGGGTACAACACAACATCCAATGGTCGAACCTTCCACTACGAAGGTCGACCGACGCCCATGAGGCTCTTAGTGTGGAACTGCCGAGGTGCGGGTAATCCTCGGGCAGTTCGAGCATTGAAGGATATGATTCTTCGTCATCGACCCGCAGTTGTTTTTCTTTCTGAAACAAAAGTTAATGGTGTTAGGATGGAAGCTTTACGTTCTTTTTTTCGTTTTTATTCTTGCTTTTTAGTTGACAGTTTGGGCATTGGGGGTGGCCTCTCCATTATGTGGAGTAATTATGTACAGTTGTCCATTCAGAGTTATTCTGCAAATTTCATTGATTGTGAACTTCAGTGTTCTGTGCGCACTTGGAGGTTTACAGGTTTTTATGGCTACCCTAAACGTACTAGGAGGAGGGACTCGTGGCATTTATTGAGATCCCTTGCTGCCCGGAGTAGTCTTTCGTGGTTATGTGTGGGTGATTATAATGATATTGCAGCTGCTTCTGAGAAGGATGGTGGCCCGCCTCGAGCCAACTTTTTGATTAATGGTTTTCGTGAAGCGTTAATGGATTCAAATTTGGCCGATATCTTCACAATGGGCTCTATGTTTACGTATGTGTACAGGGGGACTTCGCCGGATCGGGTGAGGGAGAAACTGGACAGAGCTTGTGCTACTCCGTCTCGGAATTCTCTTTTCGAGAATGCTGTGTGTACTAATTTGGTGGCTCCTGTCTCATACCACTCTCCTATTTTGGTCGATACTGATGGCTCTCTTGGCCGCACAAATCGCAACTTCAGGTTTGATAATTCCTGGTTATTGGATAATGACTTTTTTGCCATTGTGCTGCGCTCCTGGCATGGCTCGGCAAATGATGACTTTATTATTAGAAGAAATAGTGTGATTGACGATGTTCAGGCCTGGGGGAAGGCTCGAAATCGCTTGCGGTGGCAGCAGAAGCGTATTGTTGAACAGAAACTTGAATCGAAAATTGATAGTTTGGATAATCTCACTATTCAACATCTGAAGGAACAATGGAATATTTTCTTGGTCGAGGATGAGATCAGATTGAAGTAGTAAGCTAAAGTTTTTTGGCTACAAAATAAGGACAAGAATTCGAAGTATTTTTATAATAGTATCAAGGCTAGACGGCGAGGCAAACGGATTGACAAACTTCAGGATGCCTCGGGTTTTTGGGTTCACAGTGAAGATGGGATTCAAACTTTAGTAAGGGATTATTTTGGTGAACTTTTCCAAAGCACTGTCGCCTCTCATCGTTGCCACATTATTGGCTTGGTATCGACATTGGTTAGTCCTAATGATAATGTAGCACTCACGAGGCTATTTTTGGATGATGAATTTCGGATTGCCCTTTTTCAAATGAACCCCGATAAAGCGCCAGGACCTGATGGGTTAAATTCGGCTTTCTTTCAGAAGAACTGGACCTTAATGGGCAAGGATATTTCCGATAGCTGTCAATTATGGCTTTCCCAACGTACCCTCCCACACTCTTTAACTTAAACTTTGATTGTTCTAATTCCTAAGTGTGAGAGTCCAGTATCAGTTAAGGATTTTTGACCTATAGCTCTATGCAATGTGCTGTATAAAATTCTGTCCAAGTCTTTTACCAATAGGTTGAAACATGTTCTTCATAAGCTAATCTCTAAGAATCAATTTGCTTTTATTCCGAGTCGTCTGATTACGGATAATTTTATGGTGGCATATGAGACTATTTACAGTTTAAAGCATCGAGCTAGGGGTCATAATGGTGCATATGCTTTGAAAATTGATATTGCTAAAGCTTATGACCGTGTTAATTGGGACTATTTGTGTGATATGATTGTTGCTCTGGGTTTTGATCCGGTTTGGTTGACTTGGATGAAAATGTTCTTTATGGACATTGATTACAAAATTTGTGTCAATGATACGCAAGTGGGGCCACTTGTTCCTTCTCGGGGTTTACAGCAAGGGGATCCTCTCTCCCTATATTTGTTTCTGTTTGTGTCCGAGGGCCTTTCCCTTTTACTTAAAGATGCCAAGCGCTGGGGTTTGATTCATGGTGTCCGGGCTGGTCATGGGTGTCTGCGGATTTCTCATCTTTTCTTTGCGGACGACTCACTTCTCTTTTTTGAGGGTAATATTCAGGAGGCTTCAGCCATAAAAGCTATTCTGGGCACTTATGAGTCAGCTTCAGGTTAGTCTATTAATCTCACTAGGTCTGGCATTCTTTTTAGTCCCTCTATTCCTGAGAATGAAACACATGCTATTTCTGGGCTTCTCCATGTTACTCTTCCTATCAGTGGGAATTTGTATTTGGGTTTGCCTTCATTAATTGGTCGGACTAAAAAACATATTTTTTCTTTTTTAAAAGATAGGGTGTGGAAGCGAATTAATAACTGGAATAGTCGTTCCCTGTCCAGAGCTGACCGTGAAATTTTAATTAAATCTGTTGCACAGGAAATTCCAGCTTATTGCATGAATGTGTTTCTGTTACCTGTGTCTGTGTGTAATGAACTGCAGGTCCTGTTTAATAAGTATTGGTGGAATGGAAAGCGGGATCATGGGGGGATTAATTGGCTTGCATGGGACAGTATGTGCTGGAAGAAATCTGTTGGTGGAATGGGCTTCCGCGACTTGCGATGTTTTAACACTGCTTTGCTAGGGAAACAAGGGTGGAGGTTGTTGACTGATACCAACACTCTCGTTTATAGTGTCTTCAAAGCTAAATACTTCCCAAGGGGGATTTTTTATCTGCTACTCCGCGATCCGGATGTAGTTTTGTTTGGAAGAGTGTCTTGTTCTCTAAACAGGTGTTGAAGCAAGGGGTAACATGGAGAGTTGGTGATGGGCGTAGTATTTATGTGAATAAGGACCCTTGGATTCCCCGTGAGGGTAATTTTTATGTGGAGGATGGTTCTCTATTTATCCATGATGCTTTGCGAGTTTGCGATCTTTTTGTTGCAGACGAAAAGAAGTGGGATGTTTCCAAGCTCATGGATTTGTTTTCTGTCAATGATATGAGAAGAATCTTGAACATTCCTTTGAGTCTACGTGCACATCAGGATAAGTTAGTGTGGCATTTTGATCAGAAAGGTTTCTATACGGTCAAAACTGCTTATCATATAGCTTACCGTTTCTTCAGACATGGTGGTAGTATGAGGGGTGTTGGTGTGTTCTGGAAGCACTTATGGCAGCTTGATGTTCCGCCCAAGGTTTGAGATTTTATGTGGCATTTGGGTTGCAATGTGCTCCCTACTAGGGATAATTTGATGAAACGCGGGATTAATGTTCTCTTGCAATGTTTGTTTTGCCATGATGAGGAAACTGTGGACCATGTGTTTGTTACGTGTTGTGTTGCCAAAGATGTTTGGAGGCTAGCCGGATTTAATTTCACTAATGTGAATTTGTCTTTTCAGGATCTCTTTTTGCACATCTTCTCTTCCTTAGGCAAGCGGAGGGCCGAATTTGGTGCTATGGTGGCATGGCAACTTTGGGCGGCAAGGAATGTATTACTATGGTCCAATACTCGGCCAAATCCCTTACATATTACTCAGTTCGCTCGCTTTATGCTGGAGGAATTCTAGAATGCTTCGTCAACATTGCAGGCAGAAGCAGCACGAGTCCATCCTGGTGTGGCTCCCGTTCGCTTGGCCCAAGTGCACCACCACGCATCTTGGCTTGCATATGTTGATGGTGCCATTTTTGAAGCTTTGGATTTTGTGGGTTTTGGTTTGGCTATAGAAGATGCAGAAGGCAACTTTTGTTCGGCCATTTCTGGCTATGAGGAAGGTGGTAATCAAGCCGCAGTTGCGGAGGCCTTTGCTTTGTGGCATTGTTTACTCTATGCTTCCGATTCTTTACTTGATCCTGGTTGTGTTTTTACTGATTGCCAGTCATTATATTTCGCTATTAATTCCTCGTGTGAGGATAATTCTGCTTTTGGTTTGCTAGTGTCTGATTGTAAGGCCATTTTTGCTTCTCGGCTGGATATTCAGGTTTTTTGGATTAGGTGTCAGGAGAATAGGTGTGCCCACCTGCTAGTGCGTGACTCTATTCGCCATGGCAGGTTTCATTTATGAGTTGATCTGCCTAGTGTGCTGTTTGAGATTTATTCTCATCGCTTTTAATCCTATTATCTTTTTTCTTCAAAAAAAGGAAGCAGTAACGTAAGTGGGGACTTTTTTGGGATTGGGAAGAGGCGGAGAAAGAAAAAAAAAATAGAATTAAAGATTACAATTGGACTTTTTGTAATTGGTTGATTGAGCTCTACACTAAAAGATAAGGAAATGAATATTGTTCTGTATCGGTCTGAAAACAAAATGATATTCATTATTTGGATGCTGACCGGTACTTTTAATTTTCGTTCAGTGCTAGCTGGTATCCAAAATACTGGCCAATACCATAAATTTTGAAAATAGTAAGAACTTATTTGCAATTTTTGAAAATTTAAACCTAAAACCCCCTCTCTGTTGCACCTGCGTCCCTCACTCACCCTCTCGAAGCTTCCTTCTTCTCTTTTTTTCTCTCTCTATCTCATCGACTCTCACTTTCACTCACCACTGCCATTCTCTCTCTCTCATTCTCCTTTTGATCTCCGACGGTACTAATTCCTCTCTGGCGGTGTTGCTCCTTTCCTCATCCTCCTCGATCCACGACAGTATTAGAGATCCTCGGCTCCTCCATGCGAAGTCCCGAAGACGCCACCGTCTTCAACCTTCCTTTACGAGGACCACTGCAGCACATCGTCACCACCACTGAACGTTTGAAGGAGGAGAGAAGGCTGCTACTCGCCCAAATCTACACACGAAGCTATGACCCGTCACCCAACCCAAAACCCGAAGCTTGTGAATTGGTTTTTGGGTGTGTTTTTTGAGTTTTTGAATTTTTCTGCTTAATTGCATTTTTGATTGTGAATCGGTTGGATCTTGGATTTGTAAATCGGATGGAAATTGGTTTTGTGATTTGTTATTTGTGATTTGCAATTTGCGATTTGCGTGTATCTGAGTTGGATATTGGAGTTGAATGATTTATGGTTTTGTGATTTAAATATTGGACTTGAATGAGTCACAGTATTGTTTTGGTTTTGTGATTTGTGTGGGTAGGATTGGATTGGATATTGGAGTTGCATGATTATTTGGTTGATTTCTAGTTTGGTTATGAAGATTAGTTTAAGTTTAACCGATTTAGAGAAATTTATGATAATATTTTTTATGAATGAAATGCACAGCCTGCTATTAATATGTGATGATGTTGATGAAAAATTGATTTAATTGAAAGTTTGTACGTTGAAAGTTGAAACAAATTAAAATTTTAAACTGAGAACATTAAAGTTGCAAACTTGCAAAGACTTAAATAATTAATTGACACATTCTTAAAATTTGTGAAATGGTATTTCATTTTAATATTTGTGTATTGGCTTTAGATAAATAATTAATTGAGTATAAAATTATGCAATTGTAAATTAATAATAATTTGATTGTAGTTAATGATAGTATTTGGGTATTAACTTTGGGTATATAATTAATTGAGTATAAAATATGTTGAATTATTTGGTAATATATGTGTGTGGGCTATCATAAATATTTATAATAGATAATGTGTGAATGTAGTGATGTAATAAATATGTCTAAAAAGAATTTTTTTTCAAATTGTGAACATGTTGTGGGCTCCAATCATTTATAGTTAGACTTATTAATGTTAATTAAAAATCGTAAAAGCAACTTATATATTTAAGAACCAAATATAGAATGGTGTGTATAATATTATGGTTTACTAGAAATGAAAAGAATATTTAAAGCTTTAAATAAGAAAAAAAAATCTAAAGAAATTATATCCTTCAACTTGATCATCATGTTATGAATATATCTTTCAACTTGATCATCATGTTATGAATAGATGTGTATGAACAATTGTATAGGATAGGTCATTCATTATTTGACGATTATGTAAATCATATCATACCCTTCAACTTGATCCTCATATTTGAAACTTTGAATTGAAATTATTCAAAATTGTTAGAAATGCAAATTGTTTATGTATATTTTGTGATTATTTGAAATGAAAATTGTTTTATGAATGTTTTGTGATTATTGAAAATAGAAATTGTTGAAAATTGTTGGAAATGGAAATTGTTTATGTATGTTTTGTGATTAATGGAAATGGAAAATGTTTTATGAATATTTTGTGATTATTAGAAATAGAAATTGTTGAAAATTGTTGAAAATGAAAATTGTTTATGTATGTTTAGTGATTGTTGGAAATGGAAATTGTTTTATGAAGTTGTAACCTTCAACTTGATCCTCATGTTATAAATAGATGTGTATGAACAATTGTATAAGATATGTTATTCATTATTTGGCGATTATGTAAATCATATCATACCCTTCAACTTGATCCTCATGTTTGAAGCTTTGAATTGAAATTGTTTGAAATTTTTGAAAATGAAAATTGTTTATATATGTTTTGTGGTTGTTGGAAATATAAATTGTTTAGAGAGAGAGAAACTCTTCCTTCTCACTAAATCAAATCTCCATACCATTCAGATTACTCTAGCTTCCTACCTTCTCCACCACCTCATCTTCCATTATCTCCTTCTGATTGTTTTTCACCATCCCCTCTGGTATCCCAGTAAGCCGCCCATATTCCATCCACCACCATCCTCCTCCTTCTACAACCTTTAACAGACCAGGGGCATTGTTGTCTATGCAACCAAAAAATATTTCCTGCCCACTTTTCATTACCGTTAAAAAATTTACACTCCCTGCACAAATCTCTGAAATACTGCTACTTTACCAAAACTAGCTTTCTCTTTACTTTTTCTCTTACAACGACTGACACGACACCCCCAACCCTTCTAAATTTCCCCCATTACCCTCGATCAACTCACCACCTTCTTCCTCATCTACTCCACCAATCCACAGCTTTGCAAACCTTCATGAAAATTCCTATTCCCCTGCCAAATCCTCTTCAGCCCCTTCCTCTCCACCCGTCTCAAAAAACACCCAAACTTCAATTTTAGAATTTCCAACTAAGAAAACAGAACCAACAGATGGAGTCTCAACAATAAGAGCTAGGAAGACTTGAAAATAAGTTATGGGAGACAACTCTGACTCTCTTTTAGTGTTTAGTCCTCCAGTAGAGGTTGAAGAGAAACTAATGGTGGCTCTTAGCCTAGAAATTCTATGGGAAGGAGCTAGAACATGGAAGTCTGCCCTATTGGGCTTTTTCATGGACAAAAGACCAGCATTTCCAATTATACAAGCTTGGTCTCAGAGGAATTGGAAAGGAAGAGGTTTAATGGAGGTAATGCTCACTAAGGAGGATAACATTATCTTTACTTTCTCTTCAAAAACAAAAGCATAAAAAATAATTGAAGAAGGTCCATGGCACATTTCACTACTATCTATATTTCTTCAAAGTTGGCAGTCGGGAATGGAACTAGAAAAAATCATAATGAAAAACATTCCACTATGGGTAAACATTCACAATATTCCTCTATAATATAGGACTATCAATGGCTTAAGTATGCTAGCTAGTTATTTGAGAAAACCTATATGTATGGATGAAAACACATCATTGAGGAAAAGGGTCAGAGTTGTTAGATTGTGTGTGAGTATGAATATCTCCAAAGAAATGAAGGATTGTATTCCGATTTTAAGGTTGGCAAATGAGAATTCTCTTAGAGAGGATAGAGTTATGGTTACATACCAATGGAAACCATCGCTTAAAGCTCAAGGTAAAGAATGGAGACCTACAGGGAAAATCTTCATTAGAGGAGACTATTGGGAGGTAATGGGTATAGAAAAGAGTGATTCAGAGGGAATGAAAGAGGATGAGAAGGATGAACATGTTGCTAAAATTTCTAAACCAAGTCAGTTGGAAGAAGTCTCTCCTAAAATGGAAAAACTGCCTAAATTCAGACAGAAAAGGAGGATCAGATCTGATTTTGTTGATTGACCAAAATATTGCTCAAAAGGATAAGGAGGTAAATGGACTGGAAAATTGTGATACAAAATTAGAAGCAGAAGTCACTAATCCCCAACAGAATGAACATGGCTTTCAAAAGGTTGAATCACTGAATGGAGGAACTCAAGAGGAGCATTTTGAACAGGTGACTTCTAGGAAAAGTAACAGGAGCAGTAGGAAAGGCTCCAAAGGTAAGAGCAATCTCCTATGACTGTGATAGTATGGAATGTACGTTGAATAAATAACCCTTCCAAGCTTAATGCTTTAAGGGATTTTATCCTAAAGGAGAAACCTCAGGTTTTTTGTCTTTGGGAAACTAAAATTAGGGAAATAAATTGCTAGGCTGTTTGGGTAGGAAATGACAGTTATTATCAAACCACTAAAGCCATGCCTGTAACACCCAAATACCCCCTGTGAGGATATGTGGATGCCACCTAAGACAGTACAATCAAATCAGACTAGTTCACACACAACATCTCAAATAGTGCTTACAATACATCACATCATACTGTCAGAAACAGAAATTCAAAGTTATTACAGGCCCAAAAGTGTTAACTAAA
>JANKOD010022673.1:0-19212 GCA_026284645.1 Erythroxylum acuminatum | reverse complement strand
TGCAGCTATAGTCGATGTCCGTGATCGACTGTCCGCACGTTCCGCTCGCGACCGATCCGCCGATGCCGCCGCCGTCGCCGCCCGCGAGCAGACCGCGCAACAGCTCCCAGACCGGCAACGGGAATCGGTTGCCCGCCGGGGTGACGAGCCCGGGGGCGAAGAACTCTTGCTCGACCGATCCGGCTTTCTGCCGCTTGAGCGAGTTGGCCGTGCTGGCCTCGTTCGCGGCGTCGTATCCGCCGGCCATCGCGGAGGCCAGCTCGATCGTCGCGTTCGCGATCATGGGCTGGTTTGCATCGTCAAGCGCGCCCGCAACCCACGTCTGTCGTAACAGCACCCGGGTCGCGCTCACCAGCCAACGCTCACGCATAGTCCGATCCGAAATGGATTGCCACGCGATCGCGTTCGGATCGACCGCCAGATAGTCGTCTGCCGCCTTAAGGCCGGCAAGCGATCCATAGACCCTATCCGCAATCACGATCTCGACCAATGTCAGCATCAGGCTGGCCCCAACATCGGATCATCCGGGTTGTCGGGATCGGTGATCGGTTTCTCGGTCGGGTCCGGCATCAGCATCCCCATTCGCTCGGGCGTCAGCTTGGGCTGGTCGGACAGACCGGCAAGCGCCCGGACCTCGTTGATCGCCGGATCGTCCGGCGTCAGGATCGCGCCGGCCGCCGCCATGTCGGCTAGCATCCGGGCGACCTTCGCCACATCCTTCGGAGACACGTCCTCGACCTCAAGCGTCGGCCGATCCTCGGGCGGCAGTCCGTTCAACGCCCAGGTCGGTCCGATCAGGTCGCGATCCAGTGCCTCGGCCATATCGCCCAGCGACGAATTGATGTTCAGCCAGAGGTTCGCCGACGTGTCCTCAGACAGCGCAAGCGATCCGGTGCCCTCGCGACCGATCAGCAGCCGTTCGGTTCCCATGATCAGGGCCATATCCCAGGTGGTGCGCTCGATCGCCGCGCCCAGCTCCTCGATCGAGCCGGGATCGCCGGTCAGCAGCTCGATCCCGTACTGGTAGGCGTTCGATACCGTCTGGGCCCCGTCGGCTCCCTTGCCGACGAACGGCTGGCTGTCGAGCATCAGGCCGGTGTCGGGCTGCTTTGCGCGCAGCCGGACGTATTCCTCGATCCCCTTGGTCAGCGACTTGCCTTGTTCCTCGGTGATCGTGCCGCCCGCGACGGCGGCCTTGATTGCGGCATAGGGCGCGCGGCCGACGGGGGTTCCGGCCAGATCGCGCTCGAATCCGACCTTTTCGAGATCGAGATATCGCTTCATCCGATCGCGGGGCTCGATGAGGTGACGCATCCAGCCCATGCCCTCGGGGCTGTCCGTCAGAGCGTCATCGACGAAATAGATCAGCTTTCCGCGCGGGATGTAGAGCTCCTGCCCGCCGGTTGGCGCGCGCTGGGTCACGCCGAGCACGTCCGAATGTTCGTCGATGTCCCAGCGGATGATCGTCTGGGGCGGGCGAGGGCGGATCGAGGCGATGCCGATCCGGCCATCGTCGCGACGCTTGGCTGTCCACTCGTGCAGGCCGAACCCGTGGTAGCGATAGACCGCCTCCCGCCGGATCAGGCGCGACCAACTGGTGTCGGTCCCGTGGATGACCGAGTCCATGAACTCGGCCGCGTCTTTGGCCGACTGCTTGTCGGACGGCGGCTTGAGCTTCCACTTCGGGCTGGCGGTCAGATTCAGCGTGTAGCGAAGCCCGGCCGCAACGATCGAGACGTTCGTCAGGATGTCGGCGGCGGTGCGCCAGCGGTTCGATCCGATGACGGACGGATTGCGCTCGCCGGTCTGGACTTGCCCGCCATAGACGGACGAGCCGCCGACGCCGATCTCGGAGAACGAGCTGGACGGCCCACGCTTGAAGATATCCGTCCAGCCCATCGCCGTCCCTTCGCCCGATCGATCATCGGCTTTCTACCGCTGATCGACCGCCTTGTCATTGGCGCGGGTCAGAGCACGGCGATCCCGGTGGAATCGTCGGTCTCGTCCATCAGCAGCGAGCCGCCGAGCGGTTGCAGATCGTCGCCCGCGAGGATGCGCGAGAACGCACGGGACGCCGCGTCCACCTGATCTTTGTAGGTGCCGTTCGGGAAGTTGCGGAATTCCTCGACCATCGCGGCATTCCAGGGGCCACGCACCATCCTGACCATCCCGGCCTCGATCTGGCTTGCGAGCGGGAGCGCCCGATCTTCCTTCTTGCCGCTTTCGGGCGTGATCGAGAACCGCCGCCCAGCGAGCAGCTCGGCGAGGCGCATCTTCTGGGCCTTGCCGGCTTGGCCGGGGTCTTGGGGCAAATCCTGAACGACGCCCATCCCGTCGTCGCGCGCCGTGCCCTCGACCAGCTCCTCGACCTCGTTGGGCGACGCGCGCTTGCGGACGACGTGCTCGATGTAGATCACGCCCCGGACCCGACTCATCTTGAGCCCGACCGTCCAGGCGCTCGTCTTCCGTTTCGATCCGGCCAAATCCCAGCCGCGAACGGTCAGCGGCGCGACCGGCGCGGCCTCGACGGTCTCGATCTTGTCCACCTTGAACAAGCCGCCTTCGCGCGGGGCGGGTCGCTGCTGATACTGACCCGCGAAGCTGTATTCGGACCGCTCCTCTTTCTCGACCTCGCTCTCCGGGACGCGCACCGGGTCCATCAGCTCGCCGTCGATCTTGCGCGGATCGGTCCAGCCGATCTGGGTGGTGACGGTGCGCTCGCTCTCGTAGCGCATCGGGATCATCAGGTGCTCGTAGCCGAGGTTCCGCGCGAGCACCGCGCCCGACAGATCGTCCATGTGCAGCCGCTGCATGACGATCACGATCGCGGAGTTGACCCGATCGTTGACGCGGCTCTGACCGCCCTCGACGAAGCGGCGGACGTTCTTGTTGCGATCGTTCTCGCTCTCCGCGCCGTCGAGCGAATGCGGATCGTCGATCAGCAGCACGTCGCCGCGCTTGCCCATCAGCGATGCGAACGCGACCGCTTCCCGGCTTCCCATGTCGGCGTTCGCGAAATTGTCCTCCGCCCGCCGGGTGAACTCGATCGGCCAGAGCGTCTGAAACCAGTCCGACAGCATTAGATCGCGCGCCTTGCGGCTGTCGCGCGTGGCGATCTCGGTGTCGAACGAGGTGCTGACGATGCGTCGGCCGGCGAAGCCGCAAGGCCCCCACATCCAGGCGTGCCACATGACGGACACGATCAGCGATTTCGAGCTGCCGGGTGGGACGTTGATGATCAGGCGCGGCGTCATCCGCCCGAACGTGATCGCCTCAAGGTGATCGCAGATCGCGTCTAGGTGCCAATTCCAGACGAGCGGGGTGCTGGGTTCGAGCACCGCCCAAGCCTCGCGCATGAACCCCGAGAGCTTGACGCATCTGGCCCGGATCGCGTCGGCGTTCTGACGGGTGCGACGGAGATCGTCGTCGGCGACGTTTCGATCGATCTGGGCCAGCAGCGCGCGGATGTCGGCCGGGTTAATCGGCAGCGCCGGCCGCATCGTCGTCATCCAGCCCGACCCCCGCCGCCGCGAGCATCCGTTCGAGCATCGGCCGCATCAGCTTCTGCTCCTCGATCGACATATCGGCGAGCACAGCCCCGGCATCGAACGTCGTGATCGGGCCGCCGTCCGCGCCGGTCAGCTCGACCCGCGTGTTCCACTTTCCTTGCGTGCGGAGGTAGAAAATCATGCACGTTCGATCGCCGCGCAACGCCTTCTCAAGGAGCTTGCCGCCGATCGCCGCGACGGCCTCGAACCGCCCCTGGGACAACTCCTCCTTGAAATGCCGATCGAGCGTCCGCTGGCTGACGCCTAGCCGCGCCGCGATTGTTTCCTTGTTGGCGATCTTCGCCCAGGCGCGCACGTCGGCGCGATGCGGTTCGGCGTTGAACGGCTGCTGACCTTGCTGGCCCGGGCTTGCGCCCCGTCGATCGATCTTTTCCGGCGGCATCGGATTTCATCTACGCTCTTGCTGGATCGCGGGCAAGGCGGCGTCCAGATACGCGAACGGCCCCGCCGTTGCTATACCGCCGCCCCTAGCCGCACTCTGCCCCAATGCGGTTCAGCGTAGCGCCGCCGATTATTCTTTTCGCGTTTCGTCTTGAGACGATGGCAGTTGGCACATAGCGTCTGCCAATTGCTTGGCTGATCGTTATTCCGATCGCCGTCGATATGGTCCACGTCGAGCTGGCAGCGATCCTCGGGCACGAAACCGCATCGCTCGCATTTGTCGCCGAGGTGTTTTCGGTATGGCTTGCTGTACTTCACCAGCGCAGGATTATTCGGGTAGCGCGCCTTGTCGCACCGGCCGCACGTCGCACGATAGATCGGTATTCCCGCCCGCTTCCCGCTCATGCGTTGCGGTCGATCGCCACATTCCACGCATGTCCCCCGAATGGTGTCCGGTTCCGGCTTCGCTCGCTTTCCGCCCATGCCAGACACACTAACGGCTCCGCCAGCAAATGCCAGCGGAGCCGTCCGGTCTCGGCCATCATGGAACGGGCCGAGCTGGCGGACTGCCGCGCCGCACCGGGAACCGCCAACCCGGCCGCGCCTACTCACTCGGCTCCCCGGCCGTCATGCCTGCGGTTCAACGGCCTCGATGCCTCCCCGCCGGTCCTGCACCGGATCAACGCCTCGCTTTCGCAAGGGATCGGTCGGATATG
Source organism: Erythroxylum acuminatum (assembly GCA_026284645.1). Lineage (NCBI taxonomy): Eukaryota > Viridiplantae > Streptophyta > Magnoliopsida > Malpighiales > Erythroxylaceae > Erythroxylum > Erythroxylum acuminatum. Next base: position 14,546 of record JANKOD010022673.1, on the reverse strand, counting down.
CCGGAAACAACGGGGCCCGGCAAGCTCGCGCCGGCCGGGCCCAGGGTCAGGAGAGGATGCCTGAAAGGCCGCTCGTGATCCCACGAATCAGACGGGGCGGCAAGCCTATCGGCCGCCGCCCCGCCCTTGTCCCTCGGCGCTACCCTCGGGCTCCGTCCTTGGTGGTTGTTCGGATCAGATGCCCCGGGCGGCGGCGCGGCGCGCCGTGCCGGCCTCGTGCCGGCCGCCGAGCACGATCGAGCGCGCGACCGACTGGCCGACGATCGACAGCGGGGTCTCGGGCGAGCCGGCGAACGCCAGCTCGGGTCCGGGCGGCGCGATCGAGAACGCGGCGGCGACGAAGCGATCGGCCGTCAGCGTGAACCACGCGACGGCGGACGAGCACAGGGCGGCGGCGGCGAGATAGATGGAGTGGATCAGGCGCATCGGGGTCTCCCTCTGGCTGGACGATCAGCGGCGGCGAACATCCCGCCCGCCGCCTCCGATGTCAACCGGGCCGCTTCGCCTGATGCGCCTTGAGCGCGCGGAGTTGCGAGCGCGCGGCGGTCACGCCGTCCAGCTCGCCGGCCGCCTCACAGATCGCAAGCAGAGCGGTCTGGCGGCGCACCTCGTTCTCGATTTCGTCGGGGGACATCGTGATCTCCTCTCGTCCTGGAGTGGACATTTCCGCTTTACGCGGAAATATGGGGCCGAACAAGCGCACGGAGATTCGGGCAATGCTGAACGATCGAGGTCCGGCAGATCGAGCGATCCGCGCGATGCGCGACTGCGGCGTGATCCGCGCCGCGTGGGATCGCTCGATTTTCGCGCAACTGTTTCGACATGGGTATGCGCACGCGGCGAAGGTGCCGGGTTTGGATGGTCGTTTTAAGCGTGACTATTCTCTGACCGCTGCCGGCCTTGCGCTCGCCGCGACGCTCAAGCCTTGGGCCGAAACGCGGTGAGCGTCTGTGATCTTGAAGACCTGCGCATCATCGCCCGCCTTGCGATCCTGCGCGCCGCCTGGACGCCCGAGAAAGAGGCGGCGCTGCAACAGCATTTCGTCGCGATCGGCATACAGACCCAGGCCGAGGCGGACGTCAAGCGGGCGCGCCGCGCCGCGCGCATCGAGGAGGAACGACGTTGACGATTGAGCGCGAGGAATCGGGGATCGTGACCGCGATCTGCGACAGGTGCGGCGAGCGGCGATCGCTCGACGACGAGCCGTTCGGCGAGGACGAGCGGGCGGTCGATCAGCAGCTCGACGAGGCCGGCTGGGTCAGGCGCAAGCCCGAGCGTCAGCGGTTCGTCGGCGCGCTCGATCACGGCCACGTCGCCGTCTATCCGCAGGACTTTTGCGGCGAATGCCAGACCGATGAGCCCGCCCCGCGCCCGCTGATGACGCCCGGCCGGCGGCGGCCGGCGGCGCGCGTCGCGGGATTCGAGGCCGATCCGCACGACGAATGGCCGCGCTCGGCAATCTTCGCCGCCGTCGGACTGCGCGAGGCTTGCGGGCATCCGCCCGGGGCGGGGCATCGGTGCGGCTGGTGCGACAACGGCTATCCGATCGGGCGGGTGGACACATGGTGGCGGCGAGCATGACGCGCGAGGATCAGGCGCTTGTCGCCGAGCTGGAAGCGGAAGCTGCCGTGCTAGATCGGCAATATGCCTTCGTGGTCAAGCGGCGCGCGGCGCTGTTTCGCAAGGCTGCCAAGCGCCTGCGCGAGCTGAACCCTTGAGGCTGGCCGTGACCGGGGGCCGCGATTTCGCCGACGCCGATCTGGTCGAGCGCGCGCTGTTCGCCGTGCACCGCAAGCGCGGCGTCCGCGTGCTGATCGAGGGCGGGGCGACCGGGGCGGACGAGCTGGCGCGCGCCTGGGCCGAGTGCAACGCGATCGAGCTGATCACGATTGAGGCCGCCTGGAACGATGTCGAGCGGCCGGGTGCGGTCCTGCGGTTCACCCGGACAGGCGCGCCCTACGACGCGGCGGCCGGCGGGGTCCGCAACCAGCGGATGATCGACGAGGGGAGACCGGATGCTCTGGTCGCTTTCCCGGGCGGACGAGGCACGGCCGATATGACGCGGCGGTGCGAGAAGGCGGGCGTGCCGATTTGGCGGCCCAGATAGGAGGAATGATGGGATCGATCGGAATACTGAACGTCGGGGCGGGCGACACCAAGCTCGTTTTCGACAAGAGCAACCCGGACGAGATCGCGAAATCGAGCGCGATCGTCAAAGACATGATCCGGCGCGGCTTCGTGCTGCTGATCGAGGTCGGCCGTGACGACAAGGGACCGACCTATCGGCGCGCGCTCGATTTTGACCCCGAGACGGCAGAATACATCGTCGCCGGACCATCTGCCCCCGCCCCCGCCCAGGAGACCGCCGTTGTCGAAGAAACGCGCAAGCCGCCGCGCCGCCGCCGCGAGAACCCGCAAGATCGGGTCCGCGTCCCAGCGACAGCAACCAACGCCGTCGCTGTCGCGCGGACTGCGGGCGGTTAGGGCCTGCGATCCGCTCCACCCGTTGCGCGAGAAGCTGTTCGAGCTGGCGGGCGAGCGCGCCGATTGGGCCGGGATACCGATGCCGCTCGAAGGCGAGCGCCTGATCGTCGAGCCCAGCTACCCCTACGCGGCGGCGTTCAACGCCAAGCCGGAACCGGACGACAACGATGGCTGGACGCTCCGCAACCGATGGTTCTCTAGCCGCGATCGGTGCGACATCCTGATCATGGAACGCGACGGGAAGATCGCCTGGGGTCGCGAGCCGGCGATGAACCATATCCGGCACGATCTCGCGACGCTTGGCTGTTCGTCCGCTTGGGGGATCGAGCAAGAGGGGCGGGCCGTCCAGCTCCTCGGCACGATGCTGCGACATCACGCCTTCAAGCAGTATCTGCTGACCGGGATGTTCCTCGAACGATCGAAACGGTCGGGCGTGACCTACCTGTTCCGCAAGCTCCGGCCGACGCTCGCGCTCGCGGCGGGCGGGCGGCCCGAGGACTCGATGCGAATGCTCGCGGCCCTGTGTATGCACCCGATCGCCTACTACGCCGGCACCTGGGCGGGCGCGATGTGCCCGACCGACGACGTGATCGCGCACCTGTCGCTGATGCGAGCTGACGAGCACCTGTTCTGGAAACGCTCGAATCAGCACCCGCCCTATCGGCCCGAGGCGGGGCTGTGAGCCGCTATCGCGACACGCGGACGCTGACCGATCAGATGGGCGGATGCTGGACATGCAAACCCGGCGGCGAGCTGATCTGGCAAGGCAAGAACGCGATGGCGTGCGCGGCTCGGCACCACGACTCGACCGGCCATTCTACGTGGGCCGAGCAACACCTGACCGTCCGCTACGGGCCGAGGGTCGCTTGAGCGCCGCCGATCTGTTCCTCGCGTTCGCGATGATGTGCGAGGCGGGCCGGGGCGGCGTGCCGGCGATGCGGCCGGTCGGTCACGTCGTCCTGAACCGGATCGAGGCCGGCGAGGCGTTCGGCTCGTCGATCCGCACGGTGCTGCGCCAGCCGCGCGCGTTCGCGTGCGTCACGCCCGACTGGCACGCCCGGATGTTGCGGATCGCGGCGCTGCCCGAGACGCATCCGAGCTGGCGACGCTGGAAGGAGGCCAAGGCGCTCGCACGGCGGATCAGGGGCGGGCGAGATCGCGATCCGACCGGCGGGGCGCTGTTCTACCACGCGGCGCGAGCGCCCGCTGTCTGGCGGCACGGGCTCGCGCGCGTGGCGACGATCGGCGGCAACACGTTCTACCGGGCCCCATGACCGACCTGTTCGACTTCGGGGGCAATCCGATCCCGGCGGCCGCCGCCGCGCCGCGAGCGCCAGAGCCGCCCAAGCCGGCGCGCGCCGCGCCCGAGAGCCGCCCCGCCCCGGCCGCGACCCCGGGGTCAGCCCCGCCTCGACCCGGCATCGTCGCCTCGTTCGCGTGCTATTGCGGGTGCCAGGACGAGATCGTCGAGCCGGTTCCGGCCGATGCGATCGTGCCGTGCTGGGACAAGGGATGCGGCCGGCCTATGCACCGCTGGACGCCGCACGACGAACCCCCGTCGGGCAACGCCCGGGCCTGGGACGGCAAGGCGAGGGCCAGATGATCACGACGAGCCGCTGGGTCCGGTTGCATCACGAGGGGTCGGACGAGGAATGCGCGGTGATCTCGCGCGAGCGAGGCGAGGCCGCGATGCAGCGATCGCCGTTCAACAACGGCCGCTGGTCGCTTGTCGATGTCCCCGGGTGCGCGTGCTGCGGCGAGCCCGCGTGGCCGAACGGCCGATGCACGAAGCATCAGGACCGCAACCCTTGTGCAATCGAGGGATGCGGCCGGACTCGGGCGGCTCCGATCCGCTACGGCCGGACGATCTACTCGAACGACAGCACGATCTGCGGCGTCCACTGGCGGCGGTTCGTGCCGCCGCGATCGCGCGTGCGCCGCGCCTATCACGCGCACTGGCGGCAGGCGGACAAGCTCGGCTGGACGGTCGCGCGCCGCATCCGGTTCGAGCGGTTCTGGGATGCGCTGATCAGGATGGCGCGGCGGCGAGCTGACGACGGGTTCGTCAACGAGGCCGAGATCAACCGGCTGATGGGTTGGGACTAATGCGCCCAGCCATCCATTTCGTCGGGTTCCGGGGCGACGAATACCTGTCGGCGATCCGGGTCTGGGGGCCGCCCGATTTCATCCATCGGCGCAACGATCCCCGGATGCGCCGCGAGCTGCATCCGCTCGACACGATCGTTTTCGCCAACGGGTCAGAGGCTCGTCCGGCCGATCGCAACGGCAACGACATCGACGAGCCCCTGACCTGACCGTCAGGTCTCCTGCCAGTTGGTGCCGTCGAACCGGAACCGATACGAGACTGCCTTGCCCGGCGCAGGCGCGACGTAGCCGCTCTTGAACACATAGATCGCCTGCCACGTCGCGGCCCCGAGCGCCGCCTGGGTGGTGTTTCGGACGACGATCTCGATCTCGCTGCCCGGCGGCGTGCGCGAGGCGACCGATCCGCCGGGCGAGCCGACCGAGAACGCGGTCGCGCCGGGTTCGATAACCGCGCGGGTGAAAGCCCAGCCCCGGGGGATCGGGAAATTGTTCGAGCTGATCGCGACCGTGACCTCCGTCTTCTTCTTGATCAGCGAGACCGGGGCGGTGCCGGCGTTGTCGATCGCGTCCTGAATGAAGGAACAGAACTTGGGATCATACTCGAACTGGAGTGTCGCATCGGCGGCCGTCGTCGCGTCGATCCTGGCGATCGCCTGTAGCCGCTGGGCCTTGACCTTGTATTGCTGACCTTTGACCGGGACCGAGAGCGCCGTTGTGTTGTTCGGGTCGGCGATCGTCGCCCCAACCAGCGGCCCGATGTAGACGCCATAGGAACCGAACCCGGTCCGGCTGACGATATCGACCTCAAGGTCGATGTTCTGGCCCTTGCAGGCGAACTCGAAATCGCTGCCGTCGGCCGCCCGGTTGGTATCGACCGAGATCGCCCGGCCGATCACATTGTCGGCCGCGATCGAGAACGAGCGCGTCGAGCCCTGTTTCATCCGAAAGGCGATGTTCGAGAGCGTCACGCCATCGCATCGCGTGTCAATCATCTGGCCCTGGTGGCTGACGAGGAAGCCGCCGAGGTTGTAGATATCCGAGACCTGATCGCCGCTAACGTTCGCGACCGCCGCTTGGGTGCATCCAATCAGGCTGAACAGCGCGGATTCGTAGCCCGTGATCCCGTCGATCGTCACGCCGTCGGTCCACTTGACCTGAATCGCGGTCCCGGCCGGGCTGTTGCGGCACGTCGCGCCCTTGACCACCACGTTCTTCGACCGGACGTTGTAATTGCCGGTCACATAGACGAGGTGCTGGGGATCGACCGACTGATCCGACAAGGTGATGTCGCGGCCGGTCAGGCTCTCAATCAGCAGACCGTCCTGACCCTTGGCCACGATCCCAAAATGCAGATCGCGCATCCTGATCCGCCGCGCGATGTTGTCTTTCTTGCCCGGCGCATCGGCCTTTGCCTGATCGTCCCAGCACGAAAATATTGCTCCGGTGACGACACCCTCGAAACTGATATCCTGAACGGTGCAGCGGTTGCCGTTCATGTAGATGGCCGCCGCGCCGGAATACTTCTGGTCGCCTCGGAACCCGCCATTGTTCGCGGCCGTCCGGGTGTAGCCGGCCTTGAACGCCAGCCGCTCGATCAGCACGTCGTCAGAGCCCAGGCAGTCGAGCAGCGGGATTTGCACCATCTGGCGGATGCGCGCGCCCCACTCGCCGACGATGCGCTGACCGGACGCTACGGGAATCTGCGAACCGACGACGTAATCCCCTTGGTCGGCCGGAATGACGATATTTCGCGCGCCCGAGGAAAGCGCCTGGATGAACCGCGCGCCCATGTCGGTCGCCCCGTCGCCGACGATCAGGCCAGAGGTTGCGAGCTGCTTGATCGACCAGGGCAGTTCATCGAGCCGGTCGCCGACCGCGCGCACGATCGCCGGGGCGGCCGGGTAGCCGTATCCGGTTTGGACCGGTAGGCCGCCGGGCGTCGCGCCGTCGTGCAACGCCAGCGCCCGGTGCCGCGCGCCGCCGATCGCGCGGGTGAACCGGCCGGCGGGTCTGATCGCTGTCGCGGGATCGCCGGTCTGGCCGATTTGCAAGGCGGGCAGGACCATGCGGCCGGTCACGCCATCAAACCCGCCATCGAATTCGGCGATCGGCCCGGTCGATCCGCCGCCGATCGGCGGGGTGCCGCTGTAGCCGATCTTGCCGGCCGCATAGAGCGCCGAGAGCTGGGTCAGCGTGACCGTGCTCTTGTCGAGCGGCTGGTTGGGCGACCAAGGGACGCCACCCGCGCGAAAATAGGTGAGCGCGACGAAATCCTTTGATCCGTCGAAAGGCGGCGTATCGGCCATTGATCCATCCTATCGGGCGGGGCGATCGCGCGGAAACTGGACCAATCCGGCGGCAAAGAAAAGGGCGGCCGGGATAGCCCGACCGCCTCCGCTGTTCAGAGCTGATGCGCGATCAGGGCGCGCCGAGGTCGCCCGAGAGCGTCCATTCGTTCGTCCCGACCTTGAGCGCGCGGACGATGCCGAACTGCCCGACGGTCGCCAAACCCTTGGTCGCGAGCTTGTTCAGCGTCACGCCGCTGGCGGCCACGAAGGTGTTGGTCTGCGCGCTCGCCTGCTCGATCAGGATCGAGACGCCGACCGGAAACGGCACTTGGGCGTTGGTCGGGATCGTCGTCGTCTGCGCCCCGTCCGCCTTGGTGCGGCGGATGTGGCGATCGGTCAGGGACGGCTGGTAATTCGCCGCCACGCTCGACACGATCGCGGGTTCGAGCAGTCCAAAATTCGCCGCGATGACGGCCAGCACCTTGTTCATTCGAAAGAAGCTGAACGAGCCGGCGGCGGTGTCGATCTTGCTGAACATTGGCATCGCGAGGGCCTTTCCCTTGATCTGTCGATGATCTCTTAGCCGATCACCGGAACGCCGTCACCTTGACGGTCACGCTGTAGCTCGCGCCGACGGCCAGCGAGAGGGCGTAGAGGTTGACCGAGAGTTGACCGGATGCCGAGCACCACGCCTCGCCGAGCGCATAGCCGGTCGGCAACGCGGCGGTCGGGGTCAAGAGGATGCGATCGCCGACCTGACATCCGGCAACGGCCGCGACCAGCACCCGATATCCCGCCGCGACCGCGACGGTGGCCGATTGCGAGATCGTCGCGTTCGCCAGCGGGGTCGCGGAGCTGGGTCCGGCCGGGCCGATCGGACCTTGCGGCCCGGTCGATCCGGGCTGACCGTCCGATCCGGCGGGGCCGGTCGCCCCGGTCGCGCCGCGCGGGATCGAGAACGAGATCACGGGGGCGGCGATGGTGCCGGCGATCGTCGCAGCGGCGGGCGAGCCGGGCGGCAGCGTCGTGACGGTCCCGATCGAGATCGCGGGCGTGGTGCCGTTGATCCCGTCGCGCCCGGCGGGTCCGGGCTGGCCGGTGGTGCCCGCCGTGCCGTCGTTGCCGGCCATCCCGACATTGCCTTGGATGCCGGCGAGCCCAGGGGGACCGGCCGGCCCGGGAGGCCCCATCGGCCCGGGGGTTCCGGGCGCGCCCGGCGGCCCTTGCAGGCTGACGAGGAAATCGGCGGGCGTGCCGGTGTTGCCGGCCTCAAGCCAGAGCTGATAGGGGCTCTTGCCGGCGCTGGTCGGCGGCGCGCTCGTCGCCATCGTGTCCTGTGCGATCGCCGCGATCGGCGAGCACGAGATCAGGAGCGCGGCGGCGATCCGGGCGATCATGCGCGCGGGGCCTTGTAGCTGATCGAGACGAAATTGACCGGCGTGCGCGAGAGCGTTTGGCAATCGGCCGACGACGAGAACGCCCACGCGATCCCGTTCGCCATCCCGAGCCCGAGCGCCGAGCTGAACACGGTCGAGCGGCGGCCGGCATCGAGATAGACGCACCGGAGCGGCCGATCGGCGATCGACAGCGCGCCGTCAGCCGGAACCGTCGTCCTGTCCCAGATCATCAACTGGCCCGGCCCCTCGCCGGTCGCGAGCGTGATCGTGACGCTGTAGAAAACCTGCGCGCCCGCCCTGACGCCGCTGCTCTGGCCATTCGCTTGGAAGCTGTCGAGCGCGGCCAGACGATCGGCCAGCGGGGCGGGCGTGACCGGAAACCTGTTGTCCGGGGTGACGACGGTCGGCTTGTTGTTGCGCTCGACGTATCGATCGACCTCTTGCGCCAGCGCGATCGACGCGATGCTCGCGAGCCCGATCAGCGCCACCACTTTCGTCCGCTGCATTCGGCCCTCCCGGGTGAGTCATCCTCGGGAACGAACGCTAAGGGCGAAACCGCGCCCGAATCAATGGGCGGTCACGAGGGCCGCTTGCCCTCGCCCCAATGGTTGACCAGCCAGGACAGGGCGACGAACCGGCCTTCGAGCGCCCCGTCGTAGCCGATCGTGAACAGCGCATTGAGCCGCATCGTGTTCGCCCCGCGCGCGCCGACCCACCGGATCAGTTGCGTCGAGCTAGGCGTGCCGATCGCGTCCGCGACCGTGCGGATGATCTGCTCGGTGAAGAACGCGCTTGATCCGAACGGCGGGATGCGCTCGGCGGCCGTCAGCGGCCGGTTCAGCAGCTCGGCCAGCATCGCGTTGATCTTGACCGCGCGGACGGTCGGGTTGTCGCCGATGCCGATCTGGACCTGGGCCATCCCGTCCCTACCCCTCGCCGCCGTCTGTCATTTCCGCCTTAGACGGAACCCGTGTGGCCGTCACCTGTGCGAAGGTCTCGCCGGTGGCGGCGAGCGTTGCGGTCTCGCCGGTGAAGCATTCCCAGCGCGCCACCGCGACATCGACGTAAGCCGGGGCCAGCTCCATCCCGACGCACGCGATCCCCTTGCGTTCGGCGGCGATCACGCGGCGCTCGCGATCCTGACGGTGCGCTCGATCGCGATCATGCGGCGGGTCAGCGCGACGACGGATCGCAACTCGGCGTCGATCGCCGGGCTGGGCTTGATCGCACGGGCGCTGATCAGGGCCAGTTGCGCGTCTCCCATCGCGTCGATCGCGGCCGACAGATCGCGGATCATCTGGCCTGCGAACCCAGTTCGCGGCGCAGGCGCTGGAGCATTCCGTTCCCGGTGCCGGGCGCGAGCCCCATCCGAGCCGCGACCTCGGCGACGTTACCGTCGGCCGTCGTGCCTTGGGTTTCGGCCAGCGCCTCGGCGAATCGGTCGAGCGTGCGATTGAGGGGGCGCATGGCCCTATATGGCCGCGAGGATCGGCCTTGACGACATCCCAATCCGTTTTCGTCCCCCGATCCGTATGGTAACGCCGACCAGATCGATCAACTCGGAGCCAGCCATGGCGCTCATCACACGAAAAACCGGCGATACGCTGATCTTTCGCGGGCAATATCGGGACGCCAACGGCGATCTGGTCGATCTAATGGCGGGCGGGATCACGATCCGAAGTTCAATCCGGTCCGGTCAGAACCAAAGCCGGGCATTCGATTGCGAGGTCGATGACCAAGTTCAAAATCCGGGCGGTTTTCGCCTGACAATGCAGACCGCCGGTCTCGATGCCGGCGATTACCTGTGGGATGTCCGCTATCAGGTGGGCGATATCCAGCAATCGACCGAGACAAAAAGCATCAGGCTTGCCGACGCGATCACGCCGTGACCACGACACTGACATTCGAAACCGGGGCGTCGATCAGCCTCACGGCCGACCCGCTTGGCTCTTTTGCGTTCGAGGTCAACGAATCGAAGGTCGAACTTTCGTCGCAACAGCCGCTTGCCAAGACGATCACATTTGGGATCGAGACGACGTTCCTTGATGTCTATGGCGGTCCGCCAGGACCGGTGGGTCCAGTCGGGCCAGCAGGAGCTGCAGGACCACAAGGGGTTCCCGGCCCGCTATCCGATCTTCGGACCTATCCGTTCAATGTCGCGAACCCAGCCCTGATGTGGACTATCCCGCACAATCTCAATCGATATCCGTCGGTCACGATTGTGGACACGGCCGGTGACACGATCGCGGGTGAGGTTCAGTATGTCTCGGCTCAGACGCTGACGATCATGTTCGGCCTGCCGATCGCTGGCACGGCGCTGCTCAACTAGGAGGATCACGCGATGGCGATGAAGCAAGGCCAGTCGATCGACATGCAGAAGCTGTCGATCCTCAATCATCAGTTTCATGTCCTGTCCGGCCCGCCAGCCAACCCGGTAATCGGTCAGGGCTATTTCGATAGCACCCTCACCCAGATGCAATACTGGTCTGGTTCCGCATGGGTGAACATGGCGGCGAACGCATTGCTGCTTGGCGGCAACAACAGTGCGTACCATCTGGCGCGCGCCAACCACACCGGCACACAGACCGCGAGCACAATCAGCGATCTCGCGACCACCGTGCAGAGCTATCCGCTCAATCTGTTCGCGGCTCCGACCGGCAACGTCGCGATGGGCGGCTATACGCTGGTCAATCTCAGCCAGACGCCGAACGCGGCTGGGCAGGCAGCCGAATATCAGTGGGTGCTGAACCAGATCAGCAGTGCGGTCGGCGATGGCGTGAAGGGTATCAAGGACCCGGTTCGCGTCCTGTTCGCGGCAAACGTCACCACGTCAGGCATACCGGCCGCGACCGATGGCGTGACGCTTGCGGCGGGCGATCGTGTGTTGCTGACGGCCCAGACGACGGGTTCGCAGAACGGCATCTGGCTAGTCCAGTCCGGCGCATGGACACGACCCAGAGACTTCGATCAATCGTCGGACATCACCGGCGGCACCGAAATGCTGGTGAACGAGGGCACGACCTACGGCGGCTCAGTCTGGCGGATCACCAACACCGGCACGATCACGCTCGGCACGACCGCGCTGGCGTTCACGCAGGTCAACAAGCTCAACACTTATACAAACGGCGACGGCCTTAGTCAGAACGGCACTGTTTTTTCTGTAAAGCCAGCAACTGGTGGCGCAATAGTCGTCAACGGCGCAGGTGTATCGGTAGACTTTTCGATTGTATCTCGAAAATACAGCCAGAACTTTGGGGACGGATCGGCGACCAGTTTCACGATCCCGCACAACTTGGGAACTACCGACGTCATTATTCAGGTTAAAGACCCATCCGGCAACGTGATTCAAGTCGAGCAGGCAACGCCTAGCGTTAACACGGTGTCGCTGTTGTTTGGCTATGCGCCGGCGGTCAACCACCGGGTCACGATCATCGGCTGATGCGCGCGCAAACTCACGAGTATTCGCGCACCCCTCAAGTTCCGGTCGATGGGTCGGTATCGGTAGGCGTGCGCGTGCTTGGTGGCGGTGAACAGGTTGCGACACGATCTCCAACCAGCTTCGAGCGAACTCTCCAACCCTCTCTGGCGCGAATCGCGCGCAGTCAGTGGAAACCTGCTGGCGGGACCGCGCTTACCGTTGAAGGTGCGACCGCCCTAACCCCGGTCGGGACACCGACTGCGCGAACGGTCGCGACATCGAACCGGGCGGTGCGGTCTCGGCGTATTGGCGCGGTTGCGGCTACGGCCGCCGGATCGCTCGCCGGGTTCTACTCGACGCAGGCGCTCTGGACGATCGGAACGGGTGCGGGGAACGGTGGTGGGGGCTTCATGGCCTCATTCTTGTTCGTGCCTGCTGATCCATCGACGGCCGCGTCACCGCGTATGTTTGTCGGCATGTCGAGCAACGTCGCCGCCCCCACGAATGTCGATCCAAGCACCCTGACCAACTCAATCGGCGTCGCGCAGAATGCGGCAAGCTCCAACCTTCAGATCGTGTACGGCGGATCGACCGCACAGGCGGTAATCGACTTGGGCGCAAACTTTCCGGCCGGCGGTCTAAGCGCGGACCTGTACGAGCTGATCCTGTCGGCCGAACCGCAGGACACCACAGTCGGATACACGGTCACGCGGTTGAATACCGGTAATCAGGTGTCCGGCGTGCTAGCGAACGCGTCGCCCGGCGTATCGCTTCCTGCCGCGACGACCTTGCTCGCGCCACGGTTGTGGCGAACCAACAACGCCGGAACGGTTGCGGTTGCGGTCGATCTGGTCGGCCTGACGATCGAGGCCGATCAATAGTTTAAGACCTCGACGCCCCCGCAGGCGGGACAGCGCGGGCTTTTGAGCGCCGCGTGGTTAATGTCGTCGAGGTCGATGTCCAGCTCGGCCTTGATCGCCCGATGCGCCCCGACATCAATCAGCAGCATCCGCTCCCGGCCGGTGGCCGGGCGGGTGCGGCGGCGATCACGGCGCGGATGTCGGCCAGCGCGGTCACGGCTTGCGTTCGGGGATTGGCGGGGGCGGGGCACCGATGATCCTGGCGAGCGTCCGCGCCTGGAACAGCACCTTGACCCGCGCGAGATCGTTCAGGACCGCTTGGGTGTCTGCCATCAAACAACTCCCAACTCGACTGCTACATCGTCAATGGACATCGCAACCCCGTATTGCTCGGTCCCGGTGCAGACCAAGCACCAAGGACCATGGCCAATCTCTTCCTGTTCGACCACGCATTCGACCTCAATGACCCGAATGACGATCCGCCGACGAGGCGCAGGGCCGCATAGTTCAAAATCGGCCCAGATCACGGTGCCGTCATCAGCGCGCTTCATCGATGTAGCTCCATCCATCGCCAGTCGGGGTCACGGTCGCGCGCGCGGGCCTGATAGGCGTTGCGAGCGATGCGGATCGGGAATCGGTGCCGCCAGTCCGACGGGCGGATGATCTGGAAATGCCAGACGCCCAAGCGAAGGTTCAGGATCGTGTTCGACATCAGCCCCGCCTCCTTGCCTTAGCCCGCGCCGCGCGGCGCGCCCGGCGGTTGTCCTGGGTGGTGCGCTCGGTCTGATCCGACATCTCGCGGGCGCGATCGGTGCCGTGCCAGCCCTCGTCTTGGCCGGACAGGCGGCGGTCGATGTGCTCGTCACGACAGCACCGCGCGCGCAGGATCGTCCCGGCTGGCATCCGCGTGATATCGAGATCGGGGCAGTCGAGGCAGAGCATCAGACCAGCGTCCCTTGAACGGCAACCCCGCGCCGACTGGTCGGTTCGGGCTCGGGATCGGCGGGGTGGTCACGCTCGACCTCGCGGTAGTGGCGCTCGCGGATCGCGCCCGTCTTGGCGTCCCAAGCGACGTAGCACAGGACGCGCTCGCGCTGGCGGGTCATCGGCGATCCCGCTCGCGACGTTCGCGCTCGCGTCGATCGAGGTCGGCGTTGATCGCGCGATTCCACTGATCGAGCCGGCGGATCGCGATCTCGTATAGCTCCCATCCGAGGCGCGCGCCCCAGACGACGGCGGCGGCCTTGACCATCGGGCTGATGATCTCGATCACGGTCACGACGACGATCCGGCGAGGGCGGCGGCCATAGGCGTCTCGCAATAGAAGCAGTTGTTCGGACCGCTCTCCATCGACGTATCAACCTGATGCCGACCGTTCGGCGACCGCCTGCATTGCATCGCGTCCGCCGTGGGCGGGGGCGGCGGGACGGCGAGGGCGATCACGGCGTCGGCGTCATCGAAACAGATCGACCGGAGCGTCTCGGCGTCGCTCTCCGCGTCCGCATCGCCGGCTTCGTCGAAATCGTGGCCGGTCTGGCGCTGATCGAACAGAACCCGAGCAATGTCCTCTCGATCCGGTAGCTGAACCCCCGCCTTTACTGGCTGCTCGGCGAGGGCGGTGAGGCGGTGGCGGGCGACCTCTCCCGTGTCCTCGTCGATCACGCCAGCGTCGCGGAGAATGCGGCCGGCGGTGGCGATTACATCGCCTTCCCATTCTTCCGTGCCGTCCTGCGCGATCCATTCGTCAAGGCCGAGGCGCTTGGCAAGCCAAGTGAACACGAAGTTGACGCCTGCATCCATGCCGTTGGTCGCAGCCGCTGACCATCCAGCGGCGAAGACGCCACGCTTGATGTCTTTCGCGCCAAGCGCCCTATGGGCGGGGTCAGCATTCCACCATTGTTCGAACGCGGCTAGCACGTCTCCATCCGCCTGCGTCACCCCCGCCCGCTCGGGCTTTGCGTCAGTTCTCTCACTTGTCATTGATTGAGCCTTT
>JANKOD010022587.1:0-19262 GCA_026284645.1 Erythroxylum acuminatum | reverse complement strand
TTAAAAATTATAAAATAGTCCATTGTTATATTGTATAGTTTTACTGTATATTTTTGACCTTGTTTCTGAAATCATAATAATAAATAATAATCATAATTTTAATTTAATTTATACAATTAATTTAATAATTATTAATGAATATAATTAAATTTAAAATGTATTTTTAAAATATATAAATTTTAAATAAATTTTGATTTAATAATTAAAAAATATATAAAAATATTAGTTTATAAATAATAATTTTTAAATTATTTATTTTTAAAAATAAATTTTTTATTAATAAATATTATATAAACTATTAAAATAAGTTTAAATAAAAAAATTTATTTTAAATTTTTATTTAATTTATAATTATTATTAGTAATAAAAATATTTTTTTATTTAAAAAATTAAAAATTCACAATAATTATAAAAGTTGAAGTAAATAAAATAACTAATTAAAAAATTTTGAAAAAAGAGGGGGAAGGAGAGGCAGGAGGGAGGAAGGGAGAGTTTATATTTTTTAAAAAATTTTACAAAAAAGTTCCCCTATTTTTTAAAATTTTTGGTACTGACCGGTATTTTAAATGCCGATCGGTATTTAAACTCGGTACAATTGGCCATCCGTTTTGTACTTCTCACTAAAGAAAGGTTTTTTTTTTAAAAGGGAAGAGATAGATTAACGATCCAGACTCAGAATAGACTGGACAGAAGGAGGAAAATTACAACACCACTCGCCTATGTTTGCCATGTTTCGGGAAGCTTGGGCTAAGCCATGAGCAACCTGATTGGCATAACGTCTTACATGAAGAAAAGCAACTTCACATTCAAGTTGAGAACAAAGGAAACGAAAATGGGAGATTAAATCACCGAAAGCAGTTGCATCGACAAAGTGACTATCTAGGAGTGCTTGAACAACAAGAAAACAGTCGCTCTCTAGAACAATCCGCGGCCAGGCAGTACGCTCAATCCAACTGAGGGCCTCCTTGATGGCCAAGGCTTCAGCGACCTTGGGACGAAAAACTCCTGCAAGGCGACCAATCCGAACGCCCAAAGCCGAGCATGACGAATCTCGAGCGATGCAACCATAGCTAGTGGAGGATCCGTCCACTGTAGTAGCAACGTCAACGTTGATTTTTACCAACCCAAGGTCTGGTGGTTGCCAAGTCAACACCCCCTCCACAGGTCGGGGAGGCGCAACCCCCGCCAGAGCCGACATCCAATCTTGGTAGCAGCGTAAGGTACGAACCCAAACAGATAAAGGAGCAGCACGTGTGTGGTTCCATATAAGGGCATTGCGCGCAGTCCACACCTGCCCGCATAAACTCAAAGCGAGAGCCAAGTCGCGGGCATTAAACAAGCGAAAAACCCGCCCCAGCCAAGCTTGGAAATTGGTCACCAGCCCATGTAGGAGCACTGCCACACCTGCTGGGTGTACGGACAAGAAACCATTAAATGCAGTAGGTTTTCCGATGATTGAAGGCAGAATGGGCACCAAGGTGGGACATCGACCTTCTTGACTAGCAAGTTGTCACGAAGCGGAAGGATGTTTTGTGAGGCCCTCCATATAAAATTAATTACCTGCGGGGGTATTTGGAGTTTCCAAAGCTGCTGCCAAACCTGTGACATATCGGCAGTCGAGGGCTCGTGGGGAACAGAAGCGAGAGCCTTGTAAGCCGACTTCACCGAGAAAAAGCCATTTTCCTCGTACAGCCAAAACAACGCATCCTCAGCAGCACCAGAAAGAGGGAGGCTCAAGATCAGGCCACGATCTCGATCATTAAATACAGTAGTGATCAATCCGGAGTTCCACCGCCCATCAATCATCAGGTCCTGAACATGGGTGAGTCTAGAATGACCATCAGAGGGTGTGGTGACAAAAGGATTGGTGGCATCCTTTAACCAAGGATCAGCCCAGATGTGCACTCTATCCCCCCTCCCGATTTTCCAGCACAGGCCTCGACGAAGAAGGGGTTGGGTTTCCCGAATACTACGCCAGAGATAGCTTGGGTTCGCCCCAAGAGGGGCATCTAAAAACGAGCAATGGGCAAAATAGCACGTTTTGAGCAATCGCGCAACTAAGGAGTCGGGGTCCTTGATAAGCTTCCAGCCCAACTTGCCCAAAAGAGCTATGTTGAACTCTCTGAGATGTTTAAAAGCAAGGCCCCCAGCTGCTCGGGAGCGGCAGAGGCGGTCCCAATTCATCCAGTATATACCTCTCCTGTTGGCTGCATCCCCCCATCAAAACCGACACATGAGCCGTTCAAGTTCCTCACAGAGCGACTTGGGGAATAGAAAGAGCAGCATGACATAATTCGGAATGGCCTAAAGAACAGTTCGCAATAAGATTTCCTTACCCGGTTTGGATAGCCGTGTGACAGTCCAAGAGTTGAGTTTCTTCCACACCCGATCCTTGACATACCCCAGAACTTCTTTCTTGTTACGACCAATAACCATGGGAAGGCCAAGGTAGCTGCCAAGATCATCCTGTTCCTGAATCTGCAGAAGGGAACAGATGGTTGTTTTGGTCGCTAAGTCAGTATTAGGACTAAAGGAAATCGTGGATTTAGTAAAATTAATGGACTGTCCCGACGCTTGCTTATATTCAAGCAATAATGTCTGAATGGCCTGGGCCTCATGAGGCTGAGCTCTGAAGAAAAGGACACTGTCGTCGACAAAGAATAAATGGGAAATGACGGGGGCGCCAGAAACAATCTTGAGACCATGTATAGCCCCTTGAGCCACCCTGGCTTGAATAAGACGGGAGAGAGCTTCTGCACAAATAATGAATAGATATGGGCTCAAGGGATCGCCCTGCCGTAACCCACGACCCGGATAAATCTGCCCAATAAAAGTACCTTGCTGAAGCACTTGATAAGAGACTGAAGTAACACATTGGGCTATCAGGCCAAGCCAGCGGGCATTGAAGCCTAGCTGTCGCAGGACTGCTTGGAGAAAAGACCAGTCGAGCCTGTCATAGGGCTTACTGATGTCCAGTTTAAGTGCCGCAAAGCCAATTTTGCCCCGGCGCCGAGCCCTCAAATAATGGATAGCCTCAAAAGCAACCACCGAATTGTCTTGAATGTGTCTACCAGCGACAAAGGCACTCTGAGTAGGGGAAATGATTTTATGCAAGACACATTTCAGCCTACTAGCCAGCATCTTGGCAATAATCTTGTAGAGGACTTGGCAAAGGGCAATCGGGCGAAAATCAGACATATGTTCCGGGCCCTGCGTCTTGGGGATAAGGACAAGGATAGTTTCCTGCAGGGTCGGTGGGATGATACCGGTAGTAGCACACTTAAGACAAAAATCTGAGACATCAGCCCCAATAATATCCCAATATCGCTGATAAAAGTCGGGGTTCAAGCCGTCGATGCCAGGAGATTTATCCCTCCCCATACTGAAAACGGCCTGACGAACATCTGCCCGGGTAAATGGCTCATCAAGCAGCAAGTTGTCCTCGGCCGAGAGGCAGTGCGGCACCCATTGAAGAATGTTGGCAGGGGTACAAGCCTGGGAAGAGTAAAGGTTAGAAAAATAATCAGAAATAACCTGGGGAAGGCCAGTCTCCCAAGTCCGCCACGTGCCAGACTCATCGCGTAGTTGGGCAATGCGATTCCGGCATTGTCGTGCCGTAGCGTGCGCATGAAAAAACCGCGTATTGCGATTACCTTCCTTCAGCCACACCGCTTTAGCCCGCTGTTTCTAGAATATTTCACGTTGGGCAAGTAATGTCGTCAACCGTTGCTTAGCCTGCAAAAACTCCCGACGCGCCGCCGCAGAACGCTGACCGCGTAGGCTATTCAGACATTGCCTAGACACAGCCAGCTGTGCTTTAAATTGTTGCCGGAAGGTCTGACCCCAAGAGTCCAAGAGGTGACAGCAAGCTGCTAGTTTAGAGAGGAAATCCGGAGCAACATGTTCGCGCCAACATTGCTCCACTACCAGTCTACATTCAGGTTCCGTGGACCAGTGGTTCTCAAATTGGAAAAGTCGCACCTGGGGCCGTGGGACATAGAGCTGAAACTGAAGTAGTAAAGGGAGGTGGTCGGAGGTAGAGAGATCAAGGACCGACCTTTTGGAAACAGAGAAGTGTGCCCGCCAGCTAGCAGAGACTAAGCACCGATCTAGTTTGGCCTCGACATGGTCCGCCCCGGTCCTGCCATTGTCCCACGTGAAAGGGTAACCATCCAGGGGTAGATCAGAAAGGCCAGCCGCTGTGACTGCATGGCGAAAGCCATTAAGCAAGGAGGGTGGTTGGCGTAATCCCCCACGCTTTTCAGATTGAAAGAGTATGTCGTTGAAATCACCAATACAGACCCAAGGGAGAGCTGAAACTGAGGAAAGATGGATGAGTTGCTCCCATGTCTCGGTGCGTCGCAGGCGGTTCGCCTGGTCATAAAAACCTGTTATGCGCCAAGGAATAACGCCGGGGAGAGACACCTGCACATCAATAAAATGTCTAGAGGACCCCAATAACTGGACACTATTAACACCCTTCCACAACAAAACTAACCCACCACTGCGACCAGAAGCATCAACACAAAAAAATCATCATAAGCCAAAAGAGTCTTTATTGCAGAAAGCTTAACAGAAGTACATAAGGTTTCAACAAGAAAAATAAAGTTCGGCCTGCGCTCCCTAACGAGCTGCATTAAGTTCTGAACTGCCTGGGGAGAGCCGAGCCCGCGGCAGTTCCAACTTAAGAGACTCATGGCTGGCGGCGAGCCTGGGAGCCAGAACCCGCCGGGAGACAATCGGAGAAGGTCGGAGAGGCGTCAATCAGCACAGCCAACTCCAGGGGGCCGGGAGGCTCGGCAGTCGTACCCGTGCGCCGACGATTGGGGTCACTGACTACAACCTCCGAAGTGGTTCCCCAAGACGCGTCAGCCGATCTATCGGCCATGGGGGCAGTGTCCCCGCCATCGCTACTACAGTCGGAAGACGGGTCAGTAGCGCTATACGTTTGACCCAGCCCAGAGGACTCGGCGTCCCTGAGCCATCTGGACCCAATGTTCAGATGGGGTTTGCGGGTAGGAGCTCGAAGATGCGGGCCGTACTTCCGGGGCACCACCGCTACGTTGGTAAGGACAGGGACGGGACAAAACCGCCCGCCATGCCCAATGAGGTTTTAAGTTTTAACATTCTTGTAATGCTTATTTTGTTGCTATAAATATATCTTTAGCAATTATATAATGTGGTTGCTGTAAAGAAGTCATATAAATTTGGCAACCAAATTTATTAGTTGCTAATGGAAAATTTGAAATACTTGTAGTGATCACTAAATAGTTGGTCGTTAATTTGGTTGTTATTAATAATTTTCTATAGCGACCATTAAAGTTGTCGCTAAAATTGTTAAGTTTGGTCGTTATATTATTATCCATGAATTGTAAGTTTTAGTGACTATCTATAGCCACCAAGTATTGATTAGTCGGTAAAAAATATACGTAACTTATATATTGCAACCAAATAATTTTTGGTTGCAAAATCTATATAATTAGCAACCATTTTATTATGGTTGCTGAGAATTTGGTTGCTGAAACCAAATTTTCTTGTAGTGTTACCTATTTGTGTTATGTATGAAAAGGCTTAGGCACCTCATTACTCAAAAAGTGAGCCAAGGGAGTTGGAAACCGTTAAAGCTCAGTTCCAACGGGCCTCCCTTATCCCATTTATTTTTTGCAGATGACCTGGTGCTCTTTGTTGAAGCTACAGAGCCACAGACTCAAGTGATTGCGCAGATTTTGGAAATTTTATGTAAAGCTTCCAGCCAGCGTGTTAATTATGCCAAAACAAGGGGTTTTTTTCAAGAACGTTTCTTGAGTTACAGCGCGTCACCTAAATCAAGCTCTTTAAGTTATTGGTACAAACAATCTGGGCAAATATTTGGGAGTGCCGTTGATTCAAATACGTATCAATACGTTCTCGATAAAGCCCAAAAGAAACTAGCGGGATAGCGTACAAAGATGTTATCACTAGCAGGGAGGGTTACGTTAACACAATCAGTGATCTTGGCACTTCCCATTTTCACGATGCAAACGGGACGTCTTCCAAAGCAATTATGTGATGATTTGGAAAACATTATAAGGGACTTTATATGGGGCTCAATGGAAGGCCAAAGGAAAATACACCTGGTTAATTGGGCGGCTATGTGCCAACCCAAAAAAGCGGGGGGCTTGGGTCTAAAAGGAATTCGATCCTCTAATGATGCGTTACTGACTAAGTTGGGTTGGGAATTGTTTACCTGACCCACGGCCTTATGGGTGCAAACCCTGCGGGACAAATATCGGGTTGATCCTTATCATCTTCCCTAGACGTTAGATAGACGTGGTTCTTCGGTGACTTAGAGGGGGATAGCGGCCATTTAGCAATTTCTGCGCCAAGGAATGAAGTGGATAGTGGGCAATGGAAGACGTATTCGTTTTGGTTAGATAATTAGGTGGAAGAATAGGGGCCTTTAAAATTAGTGGCGACCCTCCCAATTCCTAAAAGTGCTCGCAATGTTACTCTCGCTGAGTTCACAAATGAGTATAGGCAATAGAATTGGCAGTTATTCCAACAGTCGAATTATTGCAACAATACATCCTCACAGCCAGGTGGAGGACAAATTGACGTGGGATCCTACATCCCATAAGGGTTTCACAGTGGCTTCGGCGTATGACTTAATCAAAAATAGTATTCCAAATGCCTCGAGTAGGGTATGGGAGTTAATTTGGAAATGGACGGGCCCTTAACGAATCCGATCTTTCCTTTGACTTCTGGCCCAGCGGAAACTTCTGACCAATTAGCAACGAGTAGTAAGACATATTTTGGTGGATAGCAGCTGTCCTTATTGTGGGCAGGACGAGACAATCTTACATGCAATTCGAGATTGTCAACAGGTTCGGTCTTTCTGGAGACAATTTCCCCCGAGGAGGCACATACAGGATTTTTTTCATCAAGACGCGGGGACTTGGGTGCTTACTAACCTTCAGAAGCAGTCTTTATGGCAGCAGGTTGAGTGGGCCACAATTTTTGGAGTCACATGCTGGTTTCTATAGCAATAGAGAAATAAAAGCATCTTTGAGATCGACTTTGTCTGGCCAGCAGATGATACTCTAATCATGCTGAATTAAGTCGACTGGTTATTAAGAGCTAGGGAGATGGAAAGCCGCGTGTTTCAGAGAACCATAGTCTAGTCGCACGTAATTTAGTGCATTAGAACAAACCACCAGACGGGTGGATTAAACTCAACACTGACGGGGCAGTGCAAAGTGGATCACACAGAGCTACAGCAGGCAGTTTGCTGCGAGACTACCAGGGCGATGGTGTGGTGGCTTTGTTCAAAATTTATGTGCAAGTTCGCCTTTGACAGCTGAATTATAGGGAGTACACTTGGGGCTAACCTTGGCTTGGGACCTTGGCTATCGCCGAGTGGTCGTCGAAACTGACTCACTGGAGGTTATTAACATCCTTTCTTCTTCGAATCTTCATATGTTTAACCATCATTTTATTCGCAAGTTAATTCGCCAAGCGTGGAGGTTCAAATTCAGCACATCTATCGCGAAGGTAACCAGTGCGCTGATCGATTGACTACTCAAGCCTACTCTGCAAGCCCAGGACTGTCTCTCCTCCAGGATCCTCTGCTAGCTATTATGGATCTTTTACATTACGAGATGCAAGGCGTACTTTACCGCAGAACTTGTCGTTAGTAGAGAGTGATGGATACAGTTGAGATTGTGTAGTTTCTTTTGGTACTTTTCTATCCCGTGTAAGGAAAAAAAGAGATTGGACTGGTATAATGACCCCGTTTTACTCTAATTTCATGGTGAAGGAAAGCTCTTTCTCCATCCCTATCTTTTATTTAAAGAAATCTAATAGAATGTCTCTCAGCTTCATAAGTTGAGCCATGAATCAAGAGAAATTTGGCCTTATTTACACCTCTTATAAGCTTATATCCTTTATGAAGTACATGTGTACCCATTTAATTTATAAGGTGTTTTTGTTCTCAAGTAATCTTTATAATCTTTTAACAATGAGCACCTAGTTAATCAAACCCACAGGGGTTATCCATAATCTTCCCTCATTAAAAAGTTTATTGAATTCTTACTTTCTCTATTGATCTTCCATATCTCTTTCCTCCCCATAAAAATCTTCTCATCAATCTTTCCAATGACTTGATAATGACTTTGGAGAGGAAGATGTGACCTGACCCATATACACATAAGGGATTCAAAGTTGACTTTATAAACATTAATCTTTTAGCATAGTAAAGAACATTATTACACTAGGATCCAAGACTTTTATGAACCTTTTCCATTAATAAGATACAATCTCTATATTGCAATTTATTTATAGATAAAAGAAGCCCTAGAAAAGTATAAGGAAGTTTGAAAGCCATATATCCTTGATACCCAATCAGCTTCATTAGAGACTTTTAAAGAGACAATCGTATGGGTTTTCTTATAGTTTACTTTTAATCTAGATAATTCTTTCACAGATGAAATGATGTCATTAAAGTAACTATTGATCTGTCATAAGCTTTAGAGCAAAGTAGGAGGTCATCTGCAAAATCTAAGCTGAACAATCCAATTTCTTTGTACATGCTATAGTAATAGAAGTGAGAATTTAAGGAGATATTGTATCTTGCCAATGTAGTCAATACCTCCATACGTATGATAAATAGATAAGAGGGTATAAGATCTCCTTTTCGTAGACCTTTTCCACCTTAAAGAATTTAGTAGGTTCCTTATTCACTAGTATAATTGAAAGATAGATGAAGAAGAGAATTTTTTTTTGTATATTTCTATAAGAGATTTGTACAACTATTTATACAAGTGATGAAAGTATAAACATGGAAATATAATTATACAGTAGAAGATTTCAAGGCTAAAAATATGTTGCTGAAATTATGGAGTTGGCTGTTGTGACTGAATCAAAGGCATACGTTATCGTCCCCCCTTAAGCTCAAGGTTGATACCACAGTGAGCTTGTCTCATAGTTGGCGAAAAGCAGTGGTAGGTAAGGGTTTAGTCATGACATCTGCAATTTGTTCCTTGGCTGAATGTGTCGGACGAAGAGAGACTTTTTAGCGACCAAATCATGAACAAAATGAATATTTATTTCAATGTGTTTTGTGTGAGCATGAGCAATAGGATCAGCAGTGAAGAAAGTGACATCAAGATTGTCACACCATAGTGTTGGTAGTGGGGTGGAAAGACCAATTTCATGAAGAAGTGATGTAATCCAACATACTTCTGCTGAAGCAAGTGCAATACTCCGATATTCAGCTTCAGTATTGGAGCAATCAACTGTAGGTTGTCTCTTAGCACTCCAAGAAATAAGATTAGGGCCCAAGTATACACAATAGCCAGAGGTGGAGCGACGATCATCGGGACATCCTACCCAGTCAGCATCAGAATAGGCTACGAGGGTAAGTGTTGGTGATCTGATAAAGTGTAAACCATGAGAGATGGTGGAATGTAGATATCGGAGGATTCGCTTAACGACTGTCCAATGAGCATCAGTAGGACAATGCAAGAATTGGGAGACTTTGTTGACTGCAAATTGAATATCAGGACGGGGCAAAGGTATTGGAGAGCACCAACGATGCTTCTGTATTCAGTTGGGTATGAAAGTGGGATTCTATGGTTTTTGGAGGGGGGTAAGGTAGGAGTCATCGACGTTGGTGTGGGTTTAGATTGATCAAGATTGGTACGAGAAAGGAGGTCTTTGGTATATTTTGTTTGGGTAAGGAGAAAGCCATTTGATGTGGTAGTGGTTTCAGTTCCAAGAAAGTAGTAAAGAGGACCCAGATCTTTGATAGAGAAGGTGTTATGTAGATTGTCTATGAGAGTGGTAATGAAGGATTGGGAAGAGCCAGTAACCAGTATATCATCCACATAAACCAACACCAAAGTAGTAGTAGTGGAAGTAGTGTGAATGAAAAGAGATGTGTCAGATTTGGATTGAATGAACTGGAGATCTAAAAGTTGTTGGCTTAGACGTTGAAACTAGGCACGGGGTGCTTGCTTTAAAACATAAAGAGCTTTATGAAGATGACATACATAATGAGCATATTGAGGATCTACAAATCCTGGAGGTTGAAGCATGTAAATTGGATCATGAAGATTTCCATGAAGGAAGGCATTGTTGATGTCTAATTGACGGATGGGCCAAGAATTGGAGAGAGCAATGGTGAGAATTATGCAAATGGTTGTTGGCTTGATGACGAGACTAAAAGTGTCAGTGTAGTCGATATCGGGTGATTGGTGATAACCTTTAGCTGCTAGGCGGGCTTTGTAACGATCGATTGTCCTATTAGGTTTTCTTTTAGTTCTAAAGACCCATTTGCAACCTACTATATTGGCATTGGTTAGTGGTGGAACAAGAGTCCAGGTTTTATTTCGATGGAGAGTTTGAAGTTCGTCTGACATGGCCTGACACCAATGGAGGATTTTTTTGGCTTGCGTATAACAGGTGGGGTCAGGAGGATCAGGTGAGGAGTTGGTAGTATGAAAGGTAACATGATCTGGAAAATTTCGTGGCTTTCTGGTATTTGTGTGAGTGCGGGTTGTCATGGGATGATGGGTTTGTTAAGATGATTAGTTGTGTAAGGGTTGGTGTGGTGATGATTGATGATGAGTAGATGAGGTTTGTGTTTGTAATAGTAATGGTAAGGTCATTGTGGGAGTTGAGTGTATTTGAGGTGGTGGAGTGGTGAAATCATTGTATGGAAATTGGGTTTCAATGAAACGAACATGTCGAGAGAGATGGATTTTATTTATGGTAGGATCAAGACACCGATAACCTTTATGTTGAGAAGAATACCCAAGAAAAACGCATGGTTTGTCCTTAGGACTGAGCTTATCAGACCGTGTTAAGCCAAGGAAGGGAAAGCAAGCACATCCAAAAACTCTTAAGTGTGTAAGATTAGGTTTGGTACAGAACAAGACTTCATGAGGTATTTTATTGAGAAGCACTGGTGTAGGGAGAAGTTTGATTAGGTAGACAGCTGTTGAAAAGGCTTCATACCAGAATGTTTTTGGTAGGTGGGCATGGAGGAGTAAGGTAAGGCCTGTTTCTGTGATGTGCCTAATTTTGCATTCAGCAACACCATTTTGTTGGGGTGTGTGGGGATAAGAAATGCGGTTGGTTATGCCATTATTGGATGTATACTGAGCAAAGGGACCTTTGATGAGTTCAGGTGCACCATCAGTCTATAATTCTTTGATTGCAGCAGACAGTAAGTTTTCATAGGTGATTTTGAAATAGCGAAATTGATCAAGAGCTTGTGATTTATAGGTTAATGGGTATATCCATATGAAACGACTATAATCATCAATAAAAAAATAAAGTATCGATACCTAGAGAGAGATAAAGTTGGGGATGGTCCCCAGATATTACAGTGAATGAGTTGTAACAAAGCTGTTGATTCGCGAGATAATGAGGAAAAAGAAATTCTAGTACTTTTACCTTGAAGGCATGAAGTACATGATTTTATTACATAAGGTTTATTAGAGAGACTTCGAAATAAACTAGAGGTTGTGGTATGGCAGGGATGACCAAGTCGTTGATGCCAAATTGCAGGAGGGACCGTTTGAGCAGTAAGAGCAATTGGATTGTGAAGGTGCTAGGTATGCCATGGATGTTACCCTTGAGAAGGGGTATCTGGGTTTGAAGATCATTCACAACATAACCAAAGGGGTTAAATTCGATGGAACATAAATTATCAGTGACAAATTGACCAACAGATAGAAGATTAGTGGTTATTTGCGAAACAAGTAGAACATGATTAAGGTAAAGAGATTTTGGATGGTGAGTGAGTGTGCATGTGCCAGTGGAAGTGATAGAGAGGGCTTTGCCGTTACCAACAAATACTTGATTTTTTCCATTATAGGGCTCAACATTGTCTAGGAGTTGTGGGTCGGGTGTCATGTGAGCAGAGGCACCAGTGTCAGGAAGCCATTCAGTGATAGTGCTAGTGGTGAGATTAGAAGTATTTAGGTGATCATTGATGTTCATAGCAGAGAATGAACTGTGAAATGTGTTTAGGTTAGTGTATGGTTGGGCATTTCTAGAGTTGGAATATCTAAAACGACATTTAGCAGCTGTGTGGCCTGTTTTGTAGCAAATTTGACAAAGGGGAGGTGTATTGGTATAGTTTGATTTTGTATTAGGGTTGGGCTGAAAAGATTGAAGGTGGGCTAAGGGAAATGATTTGGACTGGGCTAGATGGTAGTTGAAGTGGGGCTGGTGGGCTTGATAGAAGGAGTTGGTTGATTGGGCTGGAAAGGAAGGGACGTGGGCTGGGTTGAAGTGGGTTGGATGGTTTAAGTGGGTCGGTGACCCAGAGTTTTGGTGATGGGCAGTTTTAGGAAAGACCGACTGATTTTGGTAAGATGATCAGTGGGTTTGGTAGTTCCTTCGTCCACCTCGTCCATGGGTGCTGATGCGTGCAGTTGCGAAGGCGACTTCAGGGTCTTGTGGAGATGGTGAGTGGAACAGCGACAGCCTCTGCTCATGAAGGAGAAGCTTGGCTCGAAGCTCGGTGAAGGAAGGTTGGACCTCGCGATTCTCTATGGCGGTGACAAAGGCTTCATAGTCTGCTGGTAAACTATTGAGGGCGAGGACAACTAGATCTTCGTCCGGGACTGAGTCTCCTATTGCGGCAAGATCCTGTGATATTGAGGACAAAGTGGTGAGATGTTCGGAGATTGAGGCGTCACCTTTCCTGGTGGTGTGCAATCGGTGACGAAGGAGAGAGCGTTGGGTTGTCGCCTGCTGTAAGAAGTAGGTCTCTAGTCTAGTCCACAGCTGGTGGGCAGTAATACATCCGAGGGCCAGAAAGGACACTGCTAGCGACAGAGTAGCGGTTAGCTCGCAATAAACCAAGCCATCGTGTTTGTCCCAGTCAAGCGATGTAGTGTTTGCTGGCGATGTAGTAGTTGATGGTGGTGGTGGTGCAAGCGTGCTGTTGATGTGTTCCAGTAGGTTGCAGGTACGTAATATTGCCCTAACTTGATTGCTCCAAATAAGATAATTGGAGTTCTCTAATGTCGTAGTTATGAAGTTTGTAATGTTCTGAAGAGGGAAGGTTGGTAGTGTTTGTTCTATTTGTTGTGTGGCCATTAGTGTATGTTGAGATTTTTCTGTGTGGTAACTGTGTTGAAGATTTGTGAAGTGAAGTTGACGAAGATATATGTTAATGGATATGCTGGGAAGTCTAATAGGTTTAGTGATTCTTGAAAACAAAAGGTGAGTAGTTTGAAAATTGTGAAGATATGAGTTATGTAATTGTCGGAAGTATTTGGGAAGGTTGGGTAGAGGACTAGATTGTGGGCTCTGATACCATGAAAGATAGATGAAGAAGAGAATTGCTTTGTTTGTATATTTCTATAAGAGATTTGTACAACTATTTGTACAAGTGATGAAAGTATAAACATGGAAATATAATTATACAGTAGAAGATTTCAAGGCTAAAAATATGTTGCTAAAATCATGGAGTTGACTATTGTGACTAAATCAAAGGCATGCGTTATCAATAATAAAGGAGGTGGAGATTAAGCATTCCTTTACCGATTCCTAAATTCTTTAGGAATTCAAATACTTTTATTACCTATATAATGAAGTCTCAGCTAATTATATATGCTTTTTGAATATCTATCTTTAGAGCATATATATATTTTAGGTGAATTTTTCCTTGAATAACACCAAATAACTAATGCATTATCAAAATATTATCCCCAATCTATCTTCCCTCTAAGAAAGCCCCATGTGTTTAACTAATCATACTACTCCTCACCTTTCTTGTCCATTAAGCCAGCAAATTTGGGATTATCTTATAGAGAAAGTCACAACTTGATATTGACCTAAGTCTCCAAGAGGGCTAGGGTTGTGGAACTTTAGTATCAAACATATAAAGGTCTTATTAACTTCTTTAAGAATCTTACCATTCGCAAATAACTCCAATGTAGCTTATGTTAACATATTCCTTATCAAAGGTCATGCATTCTAGTAAAAGTTTCCATTAAGACCATCTATACTTGTTGCTTTTGTAGGGTTTAATTCAAAGATAACTCTTTTCCATATATTTAGTAGTGAAAGTTCTAATTAATAACTCCTCCATTTCCATATTTGTCTGATAGTTGATGAAGGACCTTAGCAAGGTTACTAAGGATTTGCTTCTAGTTGTTATATGAAGAGATCATTTGAAGAATCTAAAGACTTTATCCTTCAGTTCCTCCTAGGAGGATATAATTTCATTATTTCATCTTGATAGTGAGATGACTCTCTTAGAAATGCTTTTGACCTTAACGGAATTATGGAAATACTTTGTATCTGTATCCCCTATCCTCCATCCAACTTATCCTAGCTATTTGTTTGAGTATGGAATTATGAGTTGAGGTTTCTCATGTGTATTCATTCATTACTATTCTTTCTTTTTCACTCAAATAAGGGTATTTTAGTAATAGGTATAAGGCTTCTTGGATTTGGACAATTCTCTTATTAGATTTGTCTACACTCTTTTTAGTTTCTATAGATCCCTTGGCACTAAATGTCTTTAGCTCGTACTTGATCAAGTTTAACTTCTTTACACAAATAAAAGCTTTATATCCCTACATTTCATGCTCCATTCCCCTAAAAGTTTCATTATTAAAACATGGATCCTTGTTAAATTATTGAATCTAAATGGGCAGTTCCTTCTCCTTCTAATACCCATGTCTTGTACAATAATTGGAGAGTTATCAGGCATAAAGATTTCTTTGCTCTCATAAAATTCATCCAAACATTATTCATTAATAAGTGCCCTATTTAATTTATTTCTCAAATTCCATTTTGAAGTTTGATTATTACTCTAAGAAAAGAAGCATCCCTTTAGCTTCAAATATGTAATTTCTATATTTTATAAACACTCCTTGAAGTCATTGTTGAAATTTCTTAGCCCCATATTTCCCTAAACCTCATCTCCATAAAGTATTCTATTAAAGTCAATCATAATGAGTCAAGGGCTTTATACTATTAAATGATTGTGCTCCAATTTTCCCCATAGATGCTTTCTCTAGAAGCTAAAATTTGATCCATTCACAAAGCTTATGTTTGCATTATAATTATTTATCATCCTTTCTAACACAAAAACCATTGAATCACTAGAATCTAGCAAAGTCAATATGACTTCCCTAAAGTCATAAGCCACATTTCTGCGACCATAATGGTGGTGTTGATGATTGGGCAGGAAAGTTTAATGATTCCTAAAAATATTAAACTTAAATGTATTTTCCAATCTAATTTTTATTTCCATCAAGCTAATAACTGATGACTTAGCTTCAAATTTTTTTGTTCAATGCTACTGATTTAAGGCAGTTGATATCTTTAATATTCAATGACATTATTAACACCACAATTAAGGTTTGGGCTTGGATCTTTTATTTTTATTCTTCTTCATGCTTTCCTTCTACTATCAGTGTAGAACTCATCCAAATTCTACTCTGCTACATCTTTAATTGCTAATCTTTCTCTTATATTAACTTTTTCCAGTTGACACTCCTTCTTTCCAGTGGTGCTTAGGGTCTCTATCCTTTTTACCATTTCTTCTGTAATTTCAGTTAGTTGAAAAACTTCCTTTCCGCTTGTGTTCCCTGCTTCCAAGATTTAACTTATTTCCCTTTGAGTTATTCCTCTCTTATCCTCGGGTGATATTCTAGTTTATATAGTTTCTTAATTTTGTTCAATTTCTTTGTCCTTTTGTTATGCATCAACAATTTTGAGTTCATTCTGTTATTCATCTAACCCCATTAGTTCCACATAGTCACCTCTATCAAATTTCCTTCAAATGACTCTGTATTATTTCTCTTATTATTTTAAGGAAGGTTTCCAGTGATAGGACACCAAAACTAAGTCCTTAAATATCTTTTCATCCTCACAAACTCTCATTAATGGTATTATTTTAGGTAGAAATTTATTGAGATCCACATTAACACATAGCTTAGCAAATCCAATTCTTTTTCTCCTAACTATTGTTTCATCCATGCATAAGAGCTTCCCAATTTAACTAGCTAACAAACTTAATCCTTTGATCGACCAATAATCTAATGGAACATTGTGTATGTTCACCCAAATTGGTATATTCTCGTGTTTAATTTTATTTAGGCTAATTCTTGGTCTCCATATATAAGGGAAGATGGGAAAGTTGTGAATATTCCATAGACCTATCTCAACTAGTACTTTGGCCTCCTTTTTTGTTGAAAACTTGAATAATACATAGTTATATTTATAGATCAACACTTCTTGTATCTTTTTCCTCTCCAAATTTTTTATATCTATAATTAAAAATGGGGGTCTTCTATCTAAGAAGAAGTTGATCGAGATGTTCTAACTATTGGCTCCCTCTTTTAGCACTTCTAAGTTAAATGAAATAATGGCTTATCCCTCAATGGTGGTTAGGGGCAATAGTACAAGGAAGTATCAAAAGCTCCCCCTATTACCCTTCTCTAGTTCATTTGGATGTTGGGACTTTTCAAAGATGCTTCCTCTTTTTTTCTCAAACATACATTTTCCTAAGGTTTCTCTAGTTATGACTTGCTTAAAGGGGAGGGATGGAAAGGTAACTTAGTCTAGAGCCTTTAGACTACTTTTTGCTGCTCTATCAACTATAAGCTTAAAAAGTTTAAAGACTAAAATTAAGCAAGGAACAGTTTAAAAGACAATACCCTAAATTAATAACAAAAGATAAGGTAAGAAGAATAGCCAATAGGAAATTACTTCACTCTCTATAGAAAGAGGAGAGTTTTTAGAGAAGTAGGGATAGACGAGGGAGGGAGAGAAGGAAGCACAACTATATATAGGAGACGATGTGAGGATTCTAGAACAAGAAAGCAAGAAGAAGAAAAATAAGAAGAGGGATTATGGATTCCATGGAAGCTCTTCTTAGAGACCAATGAACTGTAGGGAATCGAGGGAAAGCATGTTTATAGTAAAAATTAACAAGAAAGGTTACTAGATTCATTTAACAATAATATCCACAATCACCTTATATCTTGCTTATTGATAATTATGGTGCATTAGTACTACACGTGTAGACTTGATGATTATGATAATAGCTCATTTCTTGATAGACAATTAAGGGTTGTGAATCCATTCCCATTTAATCATCTCTATCATGGTGATATTGATTTTTAGATTCATAAATTAGAACCTCTCAGCCTATAAGAAGATGAGTGACTCTTATTTAAATCATCAAATTTCTACTTGCCCTTTTTCATATGTATTGAATAAATGGTTTAGTGTCTTTAATCATCTATAAATTATATGTTCTAAATAAATTACTTGATGAATCAATGACTCAAAGTTAAGTTAATTATAGATTCTAATGTACTTTCACTCATGACAAACTAGCTTTAAAATTGTGAAAAATTGCAACTCTCTTTGAACCTTCAATATGTTGAATTAGAAGAGTTTTAGAAGAATTTACTTGTAGACTTAAGACATACCTTTAAGAGTTATATTATATTATATATTATTTCATAAAAAACTTTATTTTTATAATATTATTACCAAAATTTTAAATTACGATTTCTAATCATTGGTGAAATTATAATACAATTATTATTATTTATAATTATCATAGTTACAATAAAATTCCTAATTTACATTTTAAAGTTTTTTATTATTTATAATGAGATTTTTTATTATTATGTAAATTAAAAAGGCATATTTGTGGAAAAAGTATTTTAGTATAATATAAAAGAAAAGAAAAATATTATCACAGAAAAAGAAACTTCATCTTCTAGAAACTTCATCTTCTTCTTTTAGAAAAAAACTATATTTTATTTTTATTAGTTGAAGATGTATTTTAAGAGTGAGTTAGAAGATATTTCTTAATAATATATCTACGAAAATGAATTCTAATTTTTATTTTAATGTTTAAAATTTTAAAGTTTTAATTAAATATCTAAATTCTTATATTTCGAACAATTCAATTTGAAAGAATATTTTACTAATATTTAATTTAAAAAACTAGGTACTGAAACAAAAATTTAACTGTTTATAATTCATTATCCCTAATATATTGGCATGTAATTACCTTAAATGGAACGCTTTCAATTACCTCCTTGACAGACGAGTTCAAAGTGTGAACTTTTTTTAAAAAATTATTTTAATGCCTAACTTTTTAATTAATTGTCAAAACTTATAAAAATTGAACAATTTAATTCAAAAAACTATTCTTTATTAATATTTTACTGACAATATTTGAAAAATTATATGATATCTTTCTTTCAGCATAATTTTGAACACCAAAACCAAATACATGATCGCATTTTGAATATATACATTTTACATAAGATTTTTAAATATCAATTATGTTTTATTTTATCGATTATATTAATAAAACCCTTTTAAATTGAATTGTTCGATTTTTAAAATTAACACCTTATAATTCATTATCCCTAAAAAATGTAGAGTTTGAATATTCAAATTCAAATTCAAATGTTGCAGGCTTTTTGGAAATGTTGTCCTATCAATTGAGTCATCCTCCCTAAAAGGCAAATAATGAATTTGTTTGCAGTCTGAAATTAAACCCTTGCGTTCTACTTGTGCAACAAAGTCCTGGAAAATGACTGCGAGATATTAGCCCACGCTTCAGCAACAAAGTTAATAGAAAAGGGGGCGAGGAGAGGAAACAGATCCTCTTTCCAGTTTTACTCTATCTTATTATGTTTCATGAAATTTCAACCATTTATTTTGCGGGATCTACGCGAGTTTCATGCGGACCTCACATAAATAAATGGTTGAGATTTATTTGACACAATAAAATACCTTAATGTTGGACAGAAGATCTGGACTCAAGGAGAGGACTTTGTTCACCGGCCCTTCCAAATGGAAATGGCATAATTTTGCTGTATAAGCATTTTCTTTTATTATACGTCATTTTATTCTCTTCACTCATAAGCTATTTAGTAAACCTTAATGACTAAACACAAAAGGCAAAGCATGGCAGGTAGAGTAATGTCTCATGCTGACAAAGGAGTCACGAGGATAGGGAGGCCAAATTGAGGCTGCAAAGTAACGGTGATGACCGGAGCGTGTTTGTAGTCTGGAGAAAGTTCAAAGCGAAACCTCTGAAGAAGCAATGCAACTACAGTTTTGACTTCGACCATTGCGAAGTTCTGGCCAATGCATACTCTCGGACCCGACGAAAACGCCACCAAAGCATTGGGGTGCTTCGCAGCATTGGAGACCCCGTTCTTGAATCTCAGTGGATTGAAATCATCAGCATCCTCTCCCCAGTGAGTTTTGTTCCT
>JANKOD010022552.1:0-19284 GCA_026284645.1 Erythroxylum acuminatum | reverse complement strand
AAATAGGATGTTATTCTTGTGTATAAATAGGCCTCTTTGTATTCAATATAAGATGTAATAATATATACAAATTCTCTCAATTCTCTCAACAGTTTCACTGGTTTTTCGGTCCCACTTAAAAACTTTCAATATGATTGTTAGGTTGCAACTTGGTAGAGCATATCGTAGCGATTCACCAAGAGTGCAAGCAACCCAACCCACTAGCTATACTTTTAGAAGTCGTGATTTGGCAAACCATGTAGTTTAACTCGAAACAATTTTCTGTTCATTGTGATGACATGATGTACATGTTTGCTTGCTCCTCTTGGAGTCAATTTATCCTCTGATCATTAGAATGTCTTGTGTTCCGAAGACCCTTAGCTACAGCAGGATTTGCTTTACAAATTTAATCAAAGGGGGTTGGTTGCTACACGCTTAAGTGGAATAAACTAATCTTCAACCGCTCACTAATCTATTTCCCTGTCGATGCCAACAGTTCAAGTTGGTGGTTGAAGATCACAATTTTGAAGTTGCCTGCTTACCACAATTGTGGAATCATTCTCAGACAACGCCTTGAACTGGGGCCGAGAGCTTCAGCTCATGCGCTGCTTGAAAGAAGTCCGCAGCTTGCTGTAATGAGCCTTCCTCTTTTGAAATCAAACCAAGATTGAACCATGCCTCATGATTTGTGGGTTCCAATCGCAAGGCATTCAGCAGAAAGCTTCTTGAAATTGGATACGATTGGCTACCAAATTTCATCAGAACTACTGCTGTTGAGACGATACTTGGTACAAAGTCAGGGTCAACTGACAGAGAGATTGAGAAGGAAACAAGGGCTTCTCTGTAATGCAATTGCGCTTCAAAAAACATTCCTGCTAAAACGATTATGGGTGAGCGTTTAAAATAGATTCAAAGCAGGTGGCCATGTAATGGAGCAGTTTTCCTACCTGTGATATGCCAAGTTCTGGGAGAATGGAATTCCATTAGCTTGGCTTTGTCAACACAAATTTTGGCATCCTGCCACAATCCAAGTCTTGTATATATAGCAGCCAAATCTTGCCACGCAGAGAGTTCCAAATTTCTTTCAATTACTGCCTACAAAGAAATTGGAAATCAGCAAACCTATCTCAACGGGTGAATGTTTAACTCTCAATTGGAGAATGTTTAGGAGCACTTGAGAAAGAAGCAGTTCATACAGTGAAAGATACAATTAAAAGACATTCGAAACTAAGGTATATTATACAAATCTGTAGACCTCTCAATGTGATCAAGAGGAGTAATCGAATAGCAACGACAACAGATACCCATTTCCATAGTGTTACGGTTGGTAAAAGATGAGGTGGTTATCCAAATATTATTGGTAATAACCAATAAAAACAAATAATGTTCCTTACAAATGTTAATATCTAATATCAGAGCTGATATTATGTAATTTTATCATTGCAGATCAGGGTGGAGGACTAAATCAGAAGTACCTGAGACTCGTATATTCGTGCTTGATCAGAACTCTTCGCTTGGAGATCTCTATGAGCTTGAATTAGAGAAAGCAAAATCCTATAAGTTTCTATTGCTTGCTTGGGATGCTCCTGAGCAATCTGAAGCACCGCTTTCAATCTAAGAAGTTCAAATTGATCCATCCTCCCTGCTTCATCCAATGCAAACCCAACAATTTTTTCAGCATCTCTGAACCGCTGCTGTGCAGAAACTACAAGAGCTAACAGCCTCCAACCTTTCACCGAGTTTCCAGCCACCATTTCAGCATACATCATCGCATTATTCAAAGCTGCATCAAGATTTCTTTGCACTGTGTTTTCCAGACCAAGATTAAACAGCACCTCTGGATCCTCTTTACTATTTAGGGCAGCATTGTTTAAAAATCTCAGAGACTCTTTCTGCAAAATACTCCTTTCCGAATCAGACAATGAAATCCTTGCCGCATTTCCATAACAAACACCAAGGAACTTATGGGCTTGATCAATAAAATGTCGGCCCTGATGATCAGCATAATTAATCACCTTACGAGCAAAATCAATGCCCTGATGAGCATGTTTTGGATCTTGGGAACACAACTTTGCTCCCAACAGGAATGAAGCGACATGAGGCTTATGCTTTGATTCTGAGGAACTTGAAACCTGTTGCAAGAGGTTCAAAGCTACTTCATTATGACCTCCTGCGCTGTAACAAATAGCAAGAAGGTACCATCTCTCTGCTATAGTGTATACACCTGGGCGGGCCTGCTCCACATGCTCTGCTAACAACTCATATTGCCCAGTAACTGAGAGTGCATAAATGAGAAGATCCATGATTTCTTCATCCTTCTTGATTTCCCCTTTGGCCACCTTACTCATGAGTACTAACAACAAAAGAATTGCTTCCTCGATATTACTTTGTGGGGTAACTGGACCATATACTTGCAACGGGGGAAGAATCTTTGCTTCAACCGCACCATAAAGTAACATAGATGCTAAATCCTTTTGTATTTCAGCCAATCTTTGTGGAGACAAATTCCAAGGTTTGACCAGAGCTTGCCGGTATGCGGTAATAGCTTCATCAAGCAAACCTGCTTCTTTCCACAGAATTGGCAATAACAAAAGTGCTTTATGAAACATCTCCTCCAATTTACAGTCCTCACTAATGCCCTCAGTTATACCATTTGGAAGTGCCGATTCAACTACATCCACGATAATTCTGCACTCCTTTCCCGCCTCTAACATACGTGACATGGCATAAATATCAAAATTCAATTTTGTGAAAGCAAAAATGAACAAGCTAAGCTACGTATCTGTCAGTCATTTTGGAAAAAATAGCTAACAAATTCCCAAATTTGTACCTCTGTAACGCCCAAGTTCCTTGAGGGATTTCGCTTTAAGTAAGATTGCTTCAAGAAGTAGACTCACGGAATGCATAGACATGACACTCTGAGGTACTATATCAGCTTTGGAACGTAGCTTTCTAGGCCTAGTTCTTTCAGTGATTGCGTTGATCATTTTCTGAGTTAAACCTCTAATGTCAATACCTTGAAATACCTGAAGAGAAGCATCAAAGTTGCCTTTCTGGTATTCAAGTCTCCCAAGCAATGCCCTCGCTTCCTGTATCTCATTTTAAGCATATAGACAATTGAACTGAAAATTTTCATTTCCAAACTGAAAAGTAAGAATCTGAAAAGTGGGGATCAAACCACCTCATAATTCAATGACAGAGCTTCCTTGAGAGTGGATTCAGCTTCATCCACTCGAATATCCTCAAGTTTAGCCTCCCATTCACCAGTGGCCCTGGATGAAATGCCACTCGCGGAGAAATCCCTTGTGGCCAGTGACTCCGGCGACTGCGGTGGCTCCTCAAATTTAAATTGTTCCCCTGAACAAGCGCACAACATCTCTTCTATCAACAAAACTCGGATCTACTTCAGAGGAGTGAGTGAGACAATGTCAAAATCTGCAACACATTTTTCTTCTTCATCAGCGTATACCTGGAAATGGACAATGTCAAAATATAAATCAAATCGCCACAAGATTTATGGGGGAAAAAAAAAACACAGTCAAGAACAAGTAGATACTATTAAGATTTCGCACCTAAATCTAACAGTAAATCGTTTCCATGATGTTTCTCACACAAACTATCTGAAGTCATAGCACATTGCAAAACGTATGAAGCTAAAAATTTACTCCTAATTATAGTATGAGCTATAAAAACACCATCCCTTAACATTGTTTAATCAGCATACAACAGCTGATAGAACGACCGGAATGACCCAATAGAAGAAGCTAACCTTGAAAACTAGAGAATGTCATAAGAAGTTAAAAGTGAATGGGGAAAATACTAAAAATAAAGAGCAAAGCTTAAAGGACAAAGAGATGTTTGGGAATGGACGATTAAGAAGAAGACAGGTTGCAAAGAAAGAAGCAAAACAAAAAATTTCTGGGAGACGAAGAAGAAAACGAGACAGAACAGTGCAGAGCTTTGGGCTTACCAAAAGAAAGGAACAAACAAAACCGGGCAGTGCTGTGTTTGGACTTTGGAGGCCATGTGAGACGAAAGCTACTTCTCGTTCTCCATTTACTTTTTCTTGGTTCAGTGAACAAAGAAAACAACTAACTAGAAGTAGGTGGTGACTAAATAAACAAAAACAACACTGTGTATTTACAATGACTAGAGCCCTGAGTTCTGAAGGTGATGGGTGAGGTATGGGGAAGGGGGCATATAATATAACTTATAAGACGGTTGGTTGCAGCCTTGCATTTGTCACAGATTATGGAGTGGAGCTCTGACTCTCGTCTGGTTTGAATTGAGCGCAGTAAGTCATATCATCCAATCCTGCTTGCTACTTTCTTTGGCTTTTATTAAGCGTCAGCTAATTTCGTTTACTGGGGGAAGCGATACTTCGTAATCATATGCTTTCTTGTTTTAGCGGTAGGTCTCATTTCTCTTTCCAAGGCCCTAGAACATCGCATAACTAACAGAACCCATTCTTGCTTAACTTTAAATGCACATAAAAACACATTCCTTGGGCCAATACTGATTATTATGCATGTGTTGAATAACTGGAATTTAGTGGTCCAACAACATGAAATTCTAGTTGTTCCATTATTAATAGACTTTGTTAAAAGAATGGAAAGAAAGAAGAAACATGGGAATGAGGATCATAAAATTCGGGCCGGCTCAATTACCCGAATTACGTTATAAAATTTCGGGTAATTCGGGTAATTAGGGTAATTCGGGTCGGGTAAGCTCGGGTTAGAAAAAGTTCGGGTTCGGGCCGGGTAAGATGAAAAAAATTTCTGATAATTCAGGCCGGGCCCGAACAGTGAAATTTCAGCCCGAATTACCCGAATGCTCACCCCTAGCCAAGCCAATCTGCTTCTGTGCTTCTCAATCAATACATCTGTTGGTTCCACAGTTTTCCTCCTTGGGCTTTTGATATTGCTCCTCTTATATAACATGCTCTTGTGGTTTATGAGCTCCACTTGGGTCTCTCGATGAACTTTTTCCTCTCTATCGTTTTCACGGTACCTCTTTTGCTCTTCTTTGCCCCGTCATTATGCTTGAAACTAAATAAAGTGTGAGAAAATATAAGATAAAAATACAAATAAAAACTTTTCCCCACATTTGTTTCGAATGCTCACTAAATTATGAAATTGTTAAAACATATAATAAAACCAAAAACAAATAATATAAAATGAAAATAATTAATAAAGTAATTAGAAAATTAAAAATAGCCTAATTAATAAAAATTAAAATTAAAAGAATTGCAACTAACAATTAAAACTAATATAACAATTCAATCACAAAGTTAAACCTAAAAGAATTGCAACTAACAATTAAAACCAATATAACAATTCAAATCGGATCAAAATCGGGCGGCCCAAATTTACTTGATGAATAATAAGCTAAAAAAGAAAATCAGCATCTAGAACTAGATTTCGACAAAGGGAGTAGTATTCTCTAATGTACCCTGTTCTCATCTCAGATGGCAGCTGCTTTGGAGCTTAAAGCCAACCCAGTTACGGCAGCTTTCCGTCTCCAACTGCGGGCGAAACAGTGCCTGAAACCGTGCGGAATCAGATGCGCTGCCGCCACACCATCCAAAAGCTACTCTATCACCCTCCTTCCCGGTGATGGCATTGGTCCTGAAGTCATCTCCGTCGCTAAGAATGTCCTCAAAATCGCTGGTTCTCTTGAAGGTTGTTGCTTTTCATTAACTTATCTTCTCCTATTTGGTTCCGTTGAAATCGAAGTTGAAAGTTCTGAGCCTTTATTGCTGTTTCTTTTCTTACTTTTTCTTAGATGATGGAAATGGATATCTTTGTTTAGGAGTAAGTATGTGTAAAATTTATATGTCCTGTTTTCTGGGTTTTATGATTTTAGAGTGGGTTGTTTGAATGTCTCTGTTAATGGGTTTTTTTTTCTTCCTTGTCCCTCTTAAACTTGTTGTGTTATTAAATACCAAAGGAATGCCT
Organism: Erythroxylum acuminatum; assembly: GCA_026284645.1. Taxonomy (NCBI): domain Eukaryota; kingdom Viridiplantae; phylum Streptophyta; class Magnoliopsida; order Malpighiales; family Erythroxylaceae; genus Erythroxylum; species Erythroxylum acuminatum. The sequence continues at coordinate 13,348 of JANKOD010022552.1, read as the reverse complement.
TCTTTTACCTTTGTCTCGGATTTCATCTACTTTCCTTGAATTTCCTTTCAGCAAAATTAAGATTTTGAGCTGCTGAAACTCATTTCTCTAGTTATTTATGGCTTCCTTTTGTTTCAAACCGTTAGGTATTGAGTTTAGCTTTCAAGAAATGCCTATGGGGGGCTCTGCTTTAGATGTGGTTGGAGTTCCATTGCCAGAGGAAACTTTGTCTGCAGCTAAGCAATCTGATGCAGTTCTTCTTGGTGCCATTGGAGGGTAATTTACCTTACTTTTTTTTGCTCTGCATTGTTCACTTTTCCGTTTTTTTTGTTGATATTTTTATAAAATTGACACTCTTGAGATTTTAATGTTTCCTCTTTCTGCAAGAGGCAATCTCTTATGATTTTTCTTCCCTGGTTTTTATCTTTAAGGTATAAGTGGGATAGAAATGAAAAGCATCTGAAGCCAGAGACTGGGTTGCTTCAGCTTAGAGTAGGTCTTGAGGTCTTTGCAAATTTGAGGCCAGCAACTGTTTTACCACAGGTAATGCGCTTTATACACTTGTATACACAAATACGGCCATGGCAACTTATCCCTTTTTTTCCCTCTCATTTTCATTAGTTCAGTGCTTTTGATTAAAACACATCTCAAACAGAAGTATACTTGGCCATATTATGATTGCAGTGGGAAAATTGAAGAGACACCAGAATCTTAGCATTTTGATAGCGAGTCTATATATTGTTTAAAGACTTTTATATGCTTGTGCTAATACCTGACATGGGTAGAAACTAGTGAAAAAACATCTTTTGAATGCTTTCAGCATCTACGTGTTCAATGAAGTAGAAGTTATTTGCTTCTATTATGAGTTCGAGATTTTACATTGATGAAAATATACTTCAGTGATGTGGAAGTGGAAGTTTGTATTTATTGACATAATGGCTGAATCCTTAAGGTCTCGGTAACTAGTAATGAAAGAATCAGAATAGAAAAATAGGAATGGGAATGGAAAGTGGGATTCGGGGTTAGGATGAAATTACTGGTTATGCATGTTTGGTATAGTATTAAACAAAGTTAATAGTTATGTCAATATTTGGTATTAAATATGATAATGATTTTGTTTTTACTCATATTTAGTTATTATATAATTTATTTTGTCCATAATTAATTAAAATATTTTATTTTTATAAATAATTAGTCAAAAAATTTAAATGATTTATTAAATTATTAATTTAAATAATTATGAATGATTTTTATGATAAGAATAAAAGTATCAATGAAACAAAATAAAATTATTATTAAAAAATTGATATAAAACATAATTTTGATGATAATATTTTGATAATAACTTGATAATATTCTAATTATATCTTTTATCTTTTATTTCTTATTCCTGATTTTTAATTCCAGCTCGGGAATAAAAGTCAAGGATTGTTAAGATTCATTCTAGTTTTGTCATTCCCTATTTTATTTATTAACAGTAACCAAACACCTAAAAGTTAGGGAATAAAGGTTGCATTCCCATTTCCACCTTTTTATTACTGATTACTAAACATTACCTAAGTATAATGTAGCTGGGTCAATTAATCCTTTCAAACTGTTATTCAATTTGAGAGGTGGAGATCAATTTTTAGTTACTTCAATATGAAGCAAGAATTATCCCTTGAAAGGATATGCGTTTAGGTCAAATGCCCATTGAGCTGACTGACGTTGAGCTCCTTTGTTAGCAAAATTTTGCTCTACCTGTCCTTTGAAATATATTTTAGTAATTGTCCATCAGTGCCCACTGTGTTCTATTGTTATGAGCATTTGTTTAATTTTTATCTTGTTCATAGATAGATCGTCTTATATAACTCTCCTTGATGAGGTTTTGTTGCACTATCTTGCTCACTGTAGTTGGTGGATGCTTCCACTTTGAAGAAAGAGGTTGCTGAAGGTGTTGACTTGATGGTTGTAAGGGAGCTTACAGGAGGTCAGTGTTATTCATGTTGTTACACATATATTCTCCTTCAACCATTTCCTTCCGTCCTTCCCACCTTTTCTATCTTTCTCATTTTTTAAACTAGAAAAAGCAAAGTGATATTTTCTGGAATAGGTATTTATTTTGGGAAGCCAAGAGGTTTTGACACTGATGATACTGGTGAAGAGATTGGCTACAACACAGAGGTGTATGCTTCACATGAGGTTGGCTTATTGATATTGATTCTTGTGTTAGCTAACATTGATAGTAAATGGCCCAATTTGACCTTTTCCTTTTCCTATTTTTTTTCCTTTCCCCCACAGCAGCTGGATCTGCTGTCCTTTTTCTCTTTTATTGAACTTGCAATATTGCTGAAGCTATTGTCGTCAGCTCTCACTATTTATAGATTTTGTTAGGTTTCCAATTTCTGTTTATCATTTTAGTTGATGTGAAATTTGTCTAGGTTGATCGCATTGCTCGTGTTGCATTTGAGACTGCTAGGAAACGACATGGAAAACTTTGTTCTGTTGACAAAGCAAATGTCTTGGAGGTGGGTTATATTTGTAAATTCAATATAATGGTTTCAGGGTGTACTTTCAACCCCTTTCTTTCCTCCTCTTTTCTCTTCTTTCTGAACATAATTTTAATTTTGTTGACTTCCTGCCATGCTTTCTGATTGTATAGCATGTGAAGGACAGTACTAATCCGTGTATTCTTTTATGATAATAAGGAATTACATTAACTGATTGTTGCTTATCTCAAAGAACATATTTTTGTGCTAAACAGAAGCATGCCATGGATAATACTCTGATATGCCATTTAAAATTGTTTTTAGGCATCAATGCTTTGGAGAAAGAGGGTAACGGCCATAGCCACTGAATATCCTGATGTTGAGCTCTCGCACATGTATGTTGACAATGCTGCAATGCAGCTTATTCGTGATCCGAAACAGGTTATCAGCAAGCATATAATTCAGTAGAAATTTAGATATGTGGGAAAGTGAGGTGGTGGTCAAATTGATAAAGCCTTTCAATATCTGATATGTGACATTTGCAGTTTGATACAATAGTGACTAACAACATATTTGGCGATATACTCTCCGATGAGGCTTCAATGATTACTGGAAGTATAGGGATGCTTCCATCTGCAAGTCTTGGTGCAAAGGTATGCAAAATCGTGTCATTAAAATTTGAAGTTTTTCAGGGGTTTTGTTCAGGCCATTTAGCAAAAGTTTCTTGCAGCAATAGCATTTTTGTTCTGAAGAATAGTTTAGTTTTCTTATGCTCAACAATTCTAGAGGACCATCTTGTCAGATATACTAAATACTTTAATTGTTTCAGGGGCCTGGACTCTTTGAACCAATACATGGTTCTGCGCCTGATATTGCTGGACAGGTTTGGTGGACTCTCTTTAAATTTTTTGTTTATGTTAGTAACAGATGTTATGTCATTTTGATTGCTTTAAAAGCAAAAGTTGAGCTGCTCGTGATTGTTTAAACAATTGGTTTCTCTCCCTTAACTGACACTTTATTCTGAATAAATGCCTATATCCACTGGAATAAGAGTGGAGCAGTGAATAGGAAATTATGTTTACCTTTTCTTTTTTGTTTGTTCAAAAGGGTGGTTTCTTATGCAGGACAAGGCTAATCCTTTAGCAACAATCCTCAGTGCTGCAATGCTTTTGAAGTATGGCCTAGGAGAAGAAAATGCTGCAAAGAGAATTGAAAATGCAGTTTTGGATGCCCTGAATAAGGGATTTCGAACCGGTGACATATATTCAGCTGGAAATGTACGTGCCTAAGTCTTATAAATCACTAGTTGTCGAAGTTTAAATCCTTTTAAGTTTCTTTGGAAGGTTTTATTTTATATTTTGCAAAAAGTAGCTATTGATATTCATCCCTTGTTGCTTATGGATTTGTTTCACTTGATTCATTTGCACAGAAATTGGTGGGTTGCAAGGAAATGGGTGAAGAGATACTAAAATCAGTAGAATCTCAAGTTCCTGCTACTCTCTAATCTCAGGAAACATGAGCATCTCTCCTAGAGCATTATTATCAGTCTTACGGACATGTTCTTGCAGTTTATCCCAACCTAATGAGATTTTTATAGTTGCAATTTCACTGCTTACAGCAGAGAGGAATGCGGATGCACAATGTACTATTGTCTTGTCCCAAATCTCGTGTCAGCAGGATTTTTACTGGGTGTTGTTACAGTGTATTATTGTCTTGTAAGTTTTTATTCCTAATCTTGAAGGATTTTTGTGATATGAATATGATGAGGACGAACCGAGGAAATTAAGAAACAAATAATAAAATTCTTAAGATTGTTGAAAATATAATGTTGGCTTTTTACTGCAACGTTACGAATCAACTTGTTGAAATTGATTACTCATCCACATTTTATTGTTGTTATTATTGATGTTATTGCATTCCATTGATTGATTCCTGCAAATTTTGATCTGCCACCGATGTATTACTTGAAGTTTCTAAGTTCCTTATTTCCTTCCTTGCAATTACAGAGATAATGCATTAATTTTGGCTATTCCTTTCAATTCACTTATGAACAAAGCTTTCTCTTTCTTTCTCTTCATCACCAAAGTCCTACAAATTCTTCAGCTAACGTGCAAAAATTGTCTACCCCAGAGTTAATCATTACTTATAATCATCACTAGTCACCACTCACCACCCGTTCCTCCCTTCTGTCACTGCATTATTTTTGAGGTTCTATGTCTGTCAATATGATTTCTGGTAATGTCATTTACAATGTTCTTTTCTTCTTTTAGCTATTGTTCCAGTTCCAGCAGCTAGGATTAATACGCATCTCCAACCCATTCTTTCAAAACAGTTTTCTTCATTTTAGAGATGTTACAGAACTTTTGTATGTAAATTATTGTTATATTTTTATGTTAATAAATAATAAAATTTCAATTAAATTATAAATTATTATTTAACAATACTAAATGAAATAATATATGAGATATATTGCACTATTTCATATTATTTATAGATATATTGCACTTGATAAAGAGTTGGAAAAATTGGAAAAAAAAAAGAATGGACTGGAGAAGAGGTACTGGTTAGGTCGGTCGTGCTAGGCCTAAACTCAGGCCCAGGCATAGACGACCCATTTATAGATGGTGACTTCCTACTCATAACGGAAGACCTAAACCTAGCAGGTATTTTTCATATATAAGTTCATTACTTCACGAGGAGAAAGGTACGACTTTCAAGAACCCTGGTATTCTTTATTCCTAGCCACTAAAACTCTCACAAAAAGTCTAACTTGAGCGTCGGAGGGGCCTACTGGCGGTCAACCCCCGGTGTGCCTTATTGTTTTGCAGGTGTCTCTAAGCCAAAGTCAACCAATCTCATGGATCCAAGCAGCAGCGCCCTGCCTCACTAAAATCAGACAGAATAAGGTACAGTTCCACGTCATGAAAATTTTGGCTTTTTCGATATAACAAGTAGATTTTTCAGCGGTCCTGGTGCCTTGAAAATGTCAGAAAATGAGTGCGGTTTTATCTAGCATGTTTTTTTACATTCAAATATTGTGCCATGTGCTGCACAAGAATGCGACTGTTTGGGATGTTACAGCAGGCGATCTTTTTCTTTCGAGGTAACTACTACGAATATGAATACGGAGAATTGAGAACTAAAAACAAAAAACCCCTTAGGCAGATGCTCAAGAACAAAAGTAGTCTAAGCTTTTTTTGCTTTATAGGACGAAGGCACATGTAGAAGACTAATCTTCCAAAGATACACGTCTCATATGAATAGATGAAAACGCAATCCCCACATGTTATTTTTAATTGAATCGATAATAAAAACCCTTTGCTCCTCTTAACTCCTCTCATTAACTGATTCCATACAGAAACTGCTTCATTTACCAATAGCTTTCCCTCCGAGCAGCAGACATGTCATTCCAATACACCAAGTCTTCCAATTCACTTCCAAGCTTCGACGAGCACCAATGGCTTCTTAGTATTCAACAAACTCTGGAAGAAGAGCTAGAAAATGACCATGATTTTCCGGTTTCCATTTTTACCGTCCCAAAGACACTGAGGGCTTGTGATCCTGACTCGTACACCCCACAACTTGTTGCAATTGGTCCTTACCATTATTGGCGTCCAGAGCCGTACGAGATGGAGAGTTACAAGGTTGCTGCTGCTAAAAGGACTCAGAAACAGCTCCAGACCCTTAAGCTCCAACACGTGGTTGATCACTTAATCAAGCTTGAGCCAAAAATTCGGGCTAGCTACCACAAGTTTCTGAATCTCAATAAGGAAACTTTGGGTTGGATGATGGCTATTGATGCTTGCTTCTTGCTGGAGTTCTTGCAGATCTATGCCATTAAAGAAGGTGATGTGACAGTGACTAGAGTTTCGTCAGGAATGTCACATTTGGTCGATTATGCAGGCATGAAATCAGGTCATAACTCGATTCTCAAGGACATGGTGATGCTTGAGAATCAAATCCCACTCTTTGTGTTGAGAAAAACGTTAGAACTTCAGTTCTCCTCGTTGGAGATCGCTGACGAGAGGCTGCTTTTGATGCTAGTGGGATTCTGCCAGGCGCTTTCTCCGTTCAAGATGATACAGGATCTTCCAAAGATCCAGGTCTCACAGTGTGCACACTTGCTTGATTACTTGTATGACACGATTGTTCCAAAGCTTGAATCATCTATAGATATAACTGAAGCTGAGGATCTCCCAGGCGACGAGAACAATCCAAAGAAAGAATCATCTTCTGGGAATTCAAGTTACGTCAAAGATTTTTTGAAAAAAATAAGTTACGTCAAAGATCTTTTCAGTGAGATTTGGAAAATGCTTTCCAAGCTAAACAAGGGTACAATAAATATTCTTAAACCAGTGCTATTTTCCAGACCTGTTAAAGTCTTACTTAAACTACCATTGAAAATCCTCTCCAATCTTCCAGTATTTTCAATCCTGAAACAACCTGTTCAGAACATTTTCCTCTCTCAGTACAAAGAAGGGGTTAGACCCGGGAACGAGAGCGCGAATAAGGAAATCAATAAGCCACCATTAGTAGAGGAAATCACAATTCCTTCAGTCACTGAACTCTCCCAGTCAGGCTTCATTTTCTCACCGACAACGAGTAACATCTTTAGTATTACGTTTGATCCTAAGACACGAACACTTTACCTTCCCACCGTCAGTTTAGACGTGAACACGGAGGTGGTGTTAAGAAACTTGGTAGCATATGAGGCATCAAACGCGTCAGGACCGCTGGTTTTCACGAGATACACGGAATTAATGAATGGGATTATCGATACAGCGGAGGATGTGAAGCTGCTCAGAGAAAAAGGGGTTATCATGAACCATATGAAGAGTGATGAAGAGGTTGCCAACTTGTGGAATGGCATGAGCAAGTCCATTAGACTCACTAAAGTTCCTTTCTTGGACAAGGTGATCGAAGATGTTAACAAGCATTACAATGGGTGTTGGAAGGTGAAACTTGGGAGGTTTCTTAAGGTTTATGTCTTCGGTTCTTGGAAATATCTGATATTGATTGCAGCAATTTGTCTCCTGTTCCTGATGGGATTACAAACCTTCCGTTCGGTCTACAACCGCGCTCGCACATTCAAAATCGACGGCCTTAATACTACCCTCACCTGAAACATACTTGGTTTCTGTTGTCATGTCTTTAATTTCTTTCTCATCCTTTTTATGACTTAAACTGGTCTTTGTTAATTGTCACAAGACTGAATCCATGTATTATATTATAAGATGAAATTGTTTAGTGAATTAATTATACATTTTAATTCTCTTTTAGATTTCTAATAACTATTGTTATTGTATTTATAACAAAACAATTTATAAGAAATGCTATTTAAATGTGTATTGAGTAAATATCTGAGTATATAAATTATATAACTTGAATAAAATATTTAATCAATTAATAACTTAAAATTAAATTAATTAATTTGATTTTAGTGGAATATAACACTGAAATAAATCCTTTCATTTTAAACTTTGCTTTAAAGGTAGTATTGATGTAATATATTCTTTCTTCTTTAATCATATGACTAGTAATCATCAAGATTTAACTGATACATATAAAATATAAAACTAAGACGTAAGTTAGGCTCCAGATTCAACTTTAATATCAAATTAAGCGCATTGGACAAATGACAGTGACCAAATATAGTTCTTTTAAACAAGATTACGATCAAGTGTATTGGTTAGTGCAATTGGCCTCCTATTCTTGTTGCCTTATCTAATAGATTTTACTGCTTATTGTTTATTGTTTATTTTTTATCTTTTTATTCACTTGTCAACATAATAACTTTTACCAAGTCTAGAAGTTATTAGGCTTGTAAATTATGTACTCAATCTTATGTTTCAAGAATTAACTAGTAGTAGTAGTAGTTATTTATTCTATTAATTTTAATTTTATTATTATTTTCTTTTAATCTTACTTTTAATTATTTAGTTTATTAGAATCGTTTAAAGGCTTGTTAAGCGTGTCTTCTTTAGCTTGTATTAGACTTTAGGACATGAGTGGTGACTTTGAGCTCTGATGAGAGTACGAGAGTTAATCCTTTAATGAGTTTAGGGTTAGAAGGAGAAAAGATGTTTACATATTACGAATAGATTCTTGAAACATTAGGTCCTTTACGGGGTAGTGTTTAGAATTAATGGAGATTTTAGTCAAGTATAAAATTCATATAGCATGCGTTCAAGAGACAAGGTGGACGGAGGCTAAAGCAAAAGAGATTAATGAGTTTAAACTTTGGTATTCGAAAGGCCAGAGGCGACATAATAGGGTAGGTATCTTGATTGCCAAGGAACTCATACAACATGTTATAGGGGTAAAAGGACTACTGATAGGATTATGTCCTTAAAGATTATGGTGAAGGATGTTGTTATAAATGTGGTGTGTACTGATGTACCTCAAGTAGGGTTGAACGAACAACTTAAGCCTCATTTTTGGGAAGAGTTAGATGAGACGAAGCAAATATCCCTTAATGAGGGAGTTATTATAGGAGGAGACTTTAATGGTCATATAGGAGCAACATCAAATGGTTACGTAAGAACTCATGGGAGTTTCGGGTATGGTGAAAGGAATGTTAGCGCGACCACTTTGTTGGATTTCGCGATTGTGTTTGAGTTGGTGATAGCTAACTCTTTTTTCAAGAAAAATGAGGAGCACCTAGTGACTTTTAAGAAAAAAACCACGAAGACACAAATTGACTAATTCCTCATAAGGTGGAGTGATCAATCTAGTTGCAAGGATTGCAAGGTGATACCTAATTCTTGAGAGCCAACTCAACATAGATTGCTAGTTTTGGATCTTTTTATTAAGGGTTGGAGAAAGAAGAGAAGCCCTAAGAGTGTACAAAAATCACATGGTGGAATTTGAAATGGAATATGGTGAAACATTTTAGGGATAGAGTAATTTATGAAGAAGAATGGAATTTAGTAGGAGATGCTAACTAGATGTGAGAGACAGCTACAACTCTTATAAGGAATACAACTTTAAAGACCTTGGGTGTTTCTAAATGGCTGAGGGGTAGTAATAGGGAGTCTTGGTTGTGGAATGAAGACGTTCAAGAAAGAGTTAAGTTCAAGAAGGAAGCCTACAAAGCTTTAGTGCATAACACCATAGAGGTGGAGATAGTTAGTAATAAGAAAAGGTATAAAATGGCAAAGAAAAAGGAGAGGATGATGATCTCATAGGCTAAAAGAAGAGCTTATGAGAAACTATATCAATAATTGGATACAAAAGATGGATAAAAGAATATTTTCAAGTTGGCAAAAGCTGGGAAATGAAAAGCAAGAGATTTTGATCAGGTTTGTTGTATAAAAGATGAAGTAAGACGGGTGCTTGTCGCTCAAAATGGTATCAAGAGAAGATGACAAAGGTAATTTTATAACCTTTTTAATGAAGGCATAGAGGATATCATCTTTTTAGGTGATCATAGCTCGTCCTAGAGGTTTCGTAATTTTACTTGTTGCCAACAGATTACAAGGGATGAAATTAAGAAAACGTTGAAGGAGATAAAGAGTGGTAGGGTAGTAAGACCCGATGAGATATCCATAGAGGTATGGAAAAGCCTAGGTGAAGAGGGTATTACTTAGATAGCCAAACTTTTTAATGGGAATGCCCTTAAGTATGCCAAAATGTCGGACGAATGGAGATGTGGTATAGTAATCCCTTTATATAAGAACAAAAAGGACATCCAAAGTTGTAACAATTATAGAGACATCAAATTACTTAGTCACATCATGAAATTATAGGAGAAGATGATTGAGAAGAGAGTGAGAAAGGATGCTTCTATCTTGGAAAACCAATTTGGATTCATACTAGAAAGGTCAACAACAGAAGCTTTGCATCTCTTTAGAAGGTCAATGAAATACTATAGAGAAAGATAATGTAACCTACGTATAGGCTTTATTGATTTAGAAAAGGCATATGATAGGGTACCAAGGGAATAATATAGAGGTGTTTAGAAGTCAAAAGGGTTCCTATGACTTAGATACAAATTATTAGGAATATGTATGAAGGTGTAAAAACTAGAGTAAGTACGGAAGGAATAGATACAAAACATTTTTCTATTGATATTAGGCTACACTAAGTCTCATCTTTGAGCCCTTTTTTGTTTGCAGTCGTGATTGATGTTGGACCCCGCTTCCAAAGCTTAACATTCAGATTCATTACACTGATCATATTATCCTATAGGGTTATTTTTGTAAACCCTTGTTAGTCATCGTCCCACACCAGTCAAACATCATAATAAACCCATTTCTTCAACTTCAGGACAAATTTTGGAAAAACCTCAAATCAGAATTTCAATTTGACTTCTTCCGAATATGTGTAGCTCTATGCCTCTAGTTTATTTAGAAACAAGAATCATCTCATTGGGAGGTCGGATGACAAAGTTATGACCGATAGAATCAAACAAGGTTTTGTCCTCAATCATATTGAACCTATTTCGGGACAATTAGCATAACTTTCTCTATAGATGTCGAATCAAGGTTATTCTTATATGGTTCGAAAGAAGACTTCAAGATCTACAACTTTCATGAAGATCTTGAAGATAGATTCTATCATCTAAAGGGTCAAAATTGGACCAGACAATAGGCCAGATGAAAAGTCAGACGAAACCAGACGAAGGGTCAGACGAATCAGAACAATTGTCATAACTTCCTCTAGAGATACTGGATTAAGGTTGTCCTTTGATGGTTTGAAAGAGGACTTCAAGATCTACAATTTTATGAAGAACTTGAAGATAAATCCTATCATCTAGAGGGTCAAAATTGGACTAGAAGATACAAGGTGAACAGTACCAGAAGAAGATTATGAACAGTACACAGAAGATACATGTCATCACAGACGATACACGTCATCATAAACGATACACGTCATCACAAACGATACACATCAGCATAGACAATACACGTCAGCACAGACGATACGTGTCATCACAAATGATACACATCATCACAGACGATGCACGTCATCACAAACGATACACGTTACCACAGACGATACACTCTATAATGCTAAGCATCTCTACTTAAAAGGATTATAACTTTTGACCCCGATGTCTAAAAATTTCATACTATATACCATTGGAAAGCTAGAAAGAAGACCTACAACTTTCTAGAGACAACTTTGTCTAATTTAGCCTAGATCAATCTAGAATTTTCCTTGAAGTTAGTACACAATTTTTACCCCTATGAAAGGCTTGAAATAAGAAATGTACAACTACCAGATAAACATGCACATGCACATCAGAAACTTCTTCGATTCTCAATTCATTTCTAAATCAAAATGGAGTTCATACAAAACTTTAATTAAATATCAACATTATATCAAAGATTTAACACAAGATGCAAAAATACATGGATGCTCAATGTTTGACCTGCTTATAAAGCTATCCAAAATCACTAACTTAGAGAGTATCTGAATGCCTTGCAAGGATTGCTAATTGTCTCTTTCTACACCTGAGGAGGGAATAGTGGGATGACCTTCATAACTCAGTGGCTAATACATTTATAGCTGAAATAACCTTTTTGTCCGATTGTCGCCTTGGGGTTACTTCAAAAATTTAACCAAGGGTTGCATATAGTGCAACCTCGAATCGTTCTCTTGAGGAATCAAAAGATGAAATTAATTCCTAAGTAACTAAATGCAATGCAGCCTAAACTATAAAATGGGATTTGATTTGAAAAATTGCCGCTAAAGTTTGCAACGAACGAAAATAAACGCTAAGGACTTATTTTTGGTATTTTAAAATTGATTTGAGAAATATGAAATGATAATGAGTGAATTAAATAAGAAAACGAACACAAGTAATTAACAATGATAAACGCAATCCTCCAGATCAATAGCGCAAGCAATCATCACTCAAATAGATATGAGAGTTACAACAATTAAATCAAGAATTAATTTCGAGCTTTTAATCTAACAACCGAGCCACCTCAAATTGTTATAAAAATATTTTCCAAAAATCCCAATTTACTAACTGCGACCATACTAGTAAAATAGAACTAAGGGTACTAACGCCAATGCTCGACTTTTACGCAATAATTAAGAAAATAGAATTAATGCCAGCAACAGATAAAATGATCCAATAATTCAAGCCACCTTGAATAATCGCCAATTTCGCTAAAATCTTAATACAAAGTTTTGACCCAAAACAAAGCAATGAAATTAAATCCAAAATCAACACAATATCAATAGCCAAACATTAATCCAATAACAAAATCTTCCAATGCAAAAATATAATCAAAGAGCAACTCCAAATAATTAAATAATAAGATATATGAATTACTAAATAATTAAATGGACAGAAGATAATTGCAGTTAAACTCCCCTATAAAAACTCCAAGCTCCTGCCTTTTTCATTGAACTAAAGGATTATGATAAACTAGCCGCAAAAAGCCATTAAAGTTGCTGCCGATGTTAAGCTTCAACGATCAGGCATGGAATGTGTGAGAATAATGGTCTGTCTTTTGGTTTTCACTTCTACGTCCTCCGACTTGCGCCTCTCACGTTGTCATTTTTTTTCCTTCTATTTTTGTTGTTTCTTCACGCACCTATGCCAAAACACACAGCCAACACTTCTCTTCAAGTTGCCTAGCTGGCACGCAAGCTTCCAGACCAACGCAGATACAATCTCTCCACTGACCCACGCAGAAATCCCACACTGTACAACACACTCACAGCAAACCACAGCCCACAGATCCTAGATCCACGCACAAGCCACACAGCTCCAACGTTTACTCTTCACTTGGCCACTAGCAACTCACCAAATCTCACCTATGCTCACATACGCAACAGACACGTCTAGCTCCCATCTCTACACACTAATTTCTTTCCTTATTTTTTTTTCAGCTCTTCATGCACGCAGATGGCACCCTCCAAGACCATGCAAAGGCCCCCTC
>JANKOD010022408.1:0-19393 GCA_026284645.1 Erythroxylum acuminatum | reverse complement strand
TACTTTCCCTGGTCACTTTTTTCCATTCTCAAGCAATAAAAGCGAAGCGGCCTGACATGTCCATTAAATCATGTTTTTAGGCTCATCCGTGGAGCTGGGTTCAGGCAAGATCGAATTTCAGTATTCATAGGTATTCAAATCTATCCGAACGAGGACCTTATCTTCCCTTATTACCCGACCCTTGCAGGTTTCGATTCCAAAGAAATAGGAACATATGCCCAAAAGCTCTCACCAGGTGGGTTTCCGTCCGTAGAAAAAGCACTCGTAGAACTACTTTCCAGAAAGAAAATGTTTGGTACCAGTTGCAACTATAATGAAAGCTGGGCTTTCTGACCCACATGTGAAAAAGAAGATCTCATGACCGTTCTTTACAGAACCCATCAAGATGGGATTCGCATCTTTCTTCAAGTCAAGTAAGGGCACTCAATGAGCTCAACTCTTGCATATCGACGCTTTCCCTTTTCCGTGATTAAGTTGAAAATGTTCATAGTCTAACTACTGATCCATTGTGTGTCACGCCATATGCCTTATCCGCTGGGTTCTCCGCTGGACTGTAAGCGAAAGACATTGGATGCTCGGCATTGACAATATTTCATGATATGATCTCGTATCTATCTGAACGATGAACTTCTCTATTCCTAGCCCCCCTCTTTGGAAAAGAAAAAAACAACCTCTCTTCCTTCCTTTCAGGATTCTATCGAAAGCAAGAAAAGGAAAGTCTTAGCGTGCCCTTACTCTAATTTGTTATAAAGCTCTTTCGCGTTCTTGGTCGTTACTCTACTTGACAGTATAGGACTTCGTTCCTGTAACAAGTATCTCAAAAATGCTTGATTTTCGGCCTATGGAGCAAATCCCTTGCTTGAGTCAGTGCGCGAATCCCTTTCTTTTATAAAGTCAAGCAATCCTTTACTTTACCTGTATCATTGGTAGTCAATCCATCCAAAAATTCCTTTATAACAATCTATCTCCCTTGTTCCCGGCTTTGAATTCGCGAAAAATCTTAGCCTCGGTATGCGGTTGACAACTTCAAGCCTTTTGCCCATATTGGCCTTCACTCCAAACGATCGGTTCGAGTCTGCTGCCGAAATTGGGAATGAATTGGATAAGCGGAGGTCGTTCGTAGGCTCATTCACCTTTAGCTCTGATTCTTTGGGATGAAAACCCGTCCTTTCTTCACCTGTGTCAAATTCCTCGAAATAATTGAATAGCTCATCGTCCTCGATTTGGTCACCTCAGTCTTCCTTGACCTTGGTTGAATCTGATTCCACGCGAACTGCTAATGCGTCTGCGGCTGGTTGAGGTGCCGCTCTTCTTTCTGATGCGGGAGCCCCTTTTTCCGTAAGTGAGAACACTAGCACCATCCGACTCCACTGGTCTTATTCATCTATATATAGATCGTGTGTGCTTTCTCCCCGATCGAATGACTTCGGTACCTTGCAGAACGACCTCTAAACATAAAAATGACGACTTCTGTCTGAAAAGCGTCCGATAGGTCAGTGGCCGGTCTAAATTGATGTAGATTCACGCCCTAAGCGCCCACCTTTGAGAACAAAAAGTAGGATGAAGTTCTTGCTTCCATTATCTTATTCAAGGAGGCCTCATCCGATGTTGTTTAGCAATTCGAAAGTCGGGATTACTTGCTATTTGAATGCTTACCTAAGGGCATAGCTCATAGAGTCTAAATCCCCGGCAAACGCCGACAATCATAGGTAACTAGAAGAGATTACTTACTTCTTACCTAAATTCAATTTATCTCCGAAACATCTCCGATGGGAGAGATTATGTATTCCTACCTTTTTAATGTTTAACCGTCTTGAAAGAGAGTGAAGTGACCCTCGGGTGAGGGGCACGAACGCCTAATCAGTCTTGCTGCTCCTTCCCGCCCCGACATTTATAACTTTAGAAAGAAATGGAGTAAGGGACGACCTACCTTTCTTAATAGTATAGGAACACTTTTTTTGATAAAGTGGATATATCCTGAAGGCTTTTTCAAATAGTTCAAATAAGGAAGCTTTTCAGTCCAGTTCTGTTCTCAGTTCCAAGAAGGGGCGAGCGATAATCATTTGCTCAGGCGAACGTTCCTCGTCTTGATCTGATTTTAGCGTTTGTTTACCTTGGCGCGTTTTAGCAATAATCGGTTTACCTTTACTTTGATTTTAAAGGCTTTAGCGTATAAAGATGTCAAAAAAACGATCGACAGGGCAAGCGAGAAAGTCCTGAATGAGATCCCGTGGATATTTTTCAATATATCAAATACGATTCGACAGCAGGAGGAACCTTTTTGAGACGATTCGGAAAGCCAGAAAAGACCTCTATCTGTTTGAAACTTTTGCATTGCAATCCACAATTTATTTATCTCTATTTAATTAGCCAGTTTTCTCTATTTCTTAGAAAGCCAGGAGAAACGAAAACTTCCTATTCTATTGATCCAATTACATTGCCATTGCCTTTTCTTTCTGCATTTAGCTCCAGAAAAAAAAAAAATGTTGTAAAGTGATCACAGAAACTTCATACCGATATGCCAGATAGAGCACTCCCAATTCTGTTAATTCAATCATCCCCTTGATCTGGTTAAAAGCTTCTGGGCTATGGTGCGCTTCCTCAGGCTTAGCCCGGTCATCATAGAAGGGTAGCCATGTCCCGGAGACACTCCTCCTCAAGTGGCAACAGTACAGTCCTCGCTCGACCGGATCCATCCAGTCTCACTCGGCTTTGGGCGTGTCAAAAAAAGACACAAATTCCCTTCGCTCCGCTCTTCCCGGGTGAAAACCTTCCTGACTGGAGTGCCGTTCACTCGACTTATCCTGGCGGGAGTCTTTGTTCCCTTCACCAACCAATCTTCGGATTCAAAAATCTTATGTATATAAGCATAGAAAGCGCACCGTTTTGATATGGCAGTTGAAAATAGATCTGGAGAGTTGCTCACACCAACGAGCCCTCCGGACTTGAATATAAAGATTTTGGTGCCTTCGAGACGGCTATGGTGTTGCACAGGAAAGTCTGTTGGGCAGTAGAAATGGAGTAATGTAATTAAGAGACTTTAGTGCTTGTATGCAAAACTTTCCGGGAAGGTAGGTTGCTTGACATACTGTTACGGTGGCTCCATACGGGATCGATCTTCTTGTCACATTTTTTTAATAGCATTCTGACTCAGAATCATTTATCTTGCTTTTTTTTTTTGAAAGCCAATCGTTTTCTCGCCTGGAGATTCATTCTTTCATCACCTTGGGCTAGATAGAGTGGGGTGACGCGAAGTTCCTTTCTAAATGATTGAATCTCGTGATTCGTGGGGGGTCGTGGAAGAATTGTGGAACGCAGTAATGCCATTTTTGAATTCGTTTCAATAGTCTTTGAGCGCGTCTCTTGAGGCCCTGCCGCAGCCGAAGGCGCCAGAACCGGCGGAACCACCCCGCTCCCGATCAAGAAGAGCGCACGGCACTTCGAAGGGAGCTTCAAACTTGGATTCGTGAGCAATTGCGCGAAGAGAGTGAAAGGGGAAAAGGACGGCTGTCCGTGCTATTTCCGGAAATGACTGAAGTATACTCCAGTGCCGCGGAGACAGATGCGGAAAGCCTCCGCGGATGGGTAAAGAGTCTAAAGGAGAAGCCCAATCTCCTAAAGCCACTCATTAGAGAATACCGGCCAAAAAATGAGTCTGTCTGCCGCTTTCTTTCACTGGGAATGGGAATAACGGCTGACATATCAGTCTCTCGAACGCAAGGTACTGCTGGATGTCACGGTTCTGGGGCGCCATGATCCTTCTCTCTGGAACAATCACAATCGAGGGCACTGCCTTCCTTCAGCTTTCTGAGGTAACATCAATCATTGCTCAGTGAGCTATTTATTATTGCAGGGCTTCGCTTGCATGCAAGGCGGCACGCCAGGTAGAGCTATCGCACGCGGGCGAAGGAGATGCATTTCTGGTACTGGTTGGTAGTACTGTACAAGCTCTTAGGGAATAATCTCTTTCTTCTTTCTGCCTTTTTTTCTCATGACAACTAGGAACAGGCAAATCCAAAATTTCACTTCGAATTTCGGACCTCAACATCCTGCTGCTCATGGTGTTTCACGATCAGTATTGGAAATGAACGGAGAAGTGGTGGAACGTGCGGAACCACATATTGGATTACTCCAGTGCGGCACGAAGCCGCTGACGCCGAGTCGGCTCCTATGCCGCGAGCTATGCCCTGCTTGGTCCCCCGGCAAGGTGGGGGTTCCGTAGCGCGTCATGAGCACCGGGCTAAGGGGCGGTTGAGCAACTCAAGCAAACCGCCCTATACTAATAGGGACAGAAGGGAGAAGGTTGTGAAGGTGGCCTCGTTATCCACACCTCCGGTCAGATGAATAGAAGACCGACCCGGGTTTTCATGAGCGTTGGCGGGTCCTGGAGTGCCTGTCAAGGGTGCTAGCGCATACCCCGGGGTGATCATCACCGCCTGTACCTCACATCTCGGCACAGTAGAACGTGTAACCCGCCTGCTGTCTCATTCAACTCCATTTTTCCTTGAATCTATAGCCTAACAGAACGCAGCAGCGAGGGGCAGCCCATACAGCCAGCGGGGAGGATGGCACTACTGGCAAAGACCGTCTGACGCAAACGCCGCAGGCGCGAAGCGTGGTAGGCCTGCGCCGGGGGAGCATAGGGAGGAAAGGGAGCCCAGACGGTGGAAGAGCCAGGGTAGGCCGGGTCATTTGACGGAAATGGAAGGCTTTTCCCCTATTATAGAAGGCCCTATGAATTAAAGGGAAGCGCATGAATTCTTGGAAAAAGAAGGGAGCGAGCCTCAAAGAGAACTGTAAGAAAGTCAATTCAATGAATAGATAGAGTCAACGGTACGACGGATAGCGCTGCCTATACGCGAATTCGCTTCCGAGGTCGAGCAGTCTCAATTTCACTACAGGATTTGCGAATGAATGCTGGGCTGGGCCAGGCCACCTCGAATGGCGTGAGCCGCATGCGGGGAGACCCGCACGTACGGTTTTTAGGGGGATTCGGTCGAAAGACCGGCCGACGCCCACCCGACTAGAGGGACTGAGAAATTAATAGAGTACAAAACTTATCTTCAAGCTTTACCTTATTCTGATCGTTCAGAGGGCGATCGCGGAGTCACTGAATGAAGTCCTCCGTTTCTTTCGGAGGTGCTGACCCGCAGCGAGGCAGAGATGACTAAGTGACATATGGAATATGGCGACGACAACAGCATGTCGTAGAAGGAGATAACAGGTGGAGCCAACGATCCACTAAGACTAACGTATCTACAACTACATCCCCGAGCGGCAGTCAAACGGAGGCGTGAATGCAAGATGCCAGCGGAATGATCGTCCGGACAGAGGCTAGGGCTGCTTCGCTTCCTTCCCCCCGCGTCCTTCCTTGTGTGTCGGAGATATAAAGCGAATGCACCTACAAAGAATGGGAACTGGGTCGATCTATTCTATGGCGAAACATCCGAAGCATAACTGCACACTCACACGATCTTTGCCGAGAGATAGGAGCATTCGGTGGAACCGGTGAACTACACTTGCTTCTGGATAGATGTGTGGGACAGAGGACTCGTGGTACCTGCTGCCCACCCTTCCTCCTCCGCTTTGAGAACCGTGTGAACGGAGAGTGGGCAGAGCAGAAGGGAAGGAGGTCCTCATACGGAGTCGCACACTTACACTTACTTGAGCAGTGCGTGAGACTGGGGAATGAGTCGAGTAAACTGCCCTAGAAAAAGAACAGACGAAGCTTTACCTTTACAATGATAGGGCTTTGATTGGTATTGATTTTTTCTTAGTGATTAGAAAGGAGGACGCCTGGGTATGTTATATAAAGAGAAGGCAGAGGGAGCGAATGGCGAAGAGAGGCGGCTCGGCAGGGAAGGAATGGGAAATCGTCAAGGATGACGGATTTGTTGGCGAAACGAAGGGCGCCGAAAGCGCCAGTGATTCTCTGATCCGGTCTGGATTTCCAACGCCTCGGAAAACTGGTCGAGATAGATGACAGCGTCTTTTTCCTCTCTTCCTTACCGGGAGGGAAAGATTCTCTTACGGCCTTCACCCCCCGCCCGGCCCGCAAATAGAACCCAGCCCCCTTCTGAGCCATTCATTTCTGAAAGCAGGGGGGATCCAGAGCTAAGCCCCTTCTATTGCATAACCTAAAAAAGCTATAAGCAAAGTACCAAAGCGGGGCCCGGTGACTAAGAAATCAATGGGTTTTCGCTTGAATTGAAGTGATGAGGTCGCAAAGAGGGAAGTAGGGCTCCTCTCCTTTTAGTCGAGCTCAATTACATCGATCCTATTGAAACTCCCTCAAAAGGCGACCAGCTTTCAATACTAGTTGTTACGTTACGCTGTCATTTTTTCAATATCATTGAATAGCATGGCCCGGGGCTAAGGTAACTCAAGTGGGAGAGCCGTGTTATGGGTGACCTTATTGCACGGTTCAGAGAGCACTTGTGTATGTGATGCAAGTGAACGTGTACGAAAAAGCTGTCGTAAAGTTTCGTTCTTCGTTCCGTCGTTGACCCTATCTATGTTTCTACGATGGCCCAAGAACACGCTTATTCTTCAGCCGTAGAGAGACTTTTGAATTGCGAGGTACCATTACGAGCTCAATATATACGAGTGTTATTCTGTGAAATAACTCGAATTTCAAATCATTCACTTGCTTTAACTACTCATGCTATGGATGTGGGAGCATCAACTCCGTTCCTGTGGGCTTTTGAGGAGCGGGAGAAATTGTTGGAATTCTATGAAAGAGTCTCGGGAGCCAGGATGCATGCCAGTTTCATACGCCCAGGTGGAGTGGCACAAGATCTGCCTCTTGGCTTATGTCGAGATATTGATTCCTCCACACAACAATTTGCTTCTCGTATCGACGAATTAGAAGAGATGTCAACCGGCAATCGTATCTGGAAACAACGATTAGTAGATATTGGTACTGTCACTGCACAGCAAGCAAAGGATTGGGGATTCAGTGGTGTAATGTTAAGAGGTCGTGCGACATGAAGACATTGATAGCAATATGGGGGAAGTTCCCATCAGGCAACAACGGTTCTGCCTGACCCTACTTAAGCATGCATATTATGTCAGTGAAGACTTGGTGTGAAGCCTTGGAGCTTACGTTAGAAGAGCAAAATCAAGGCCCTGGGCTAGGGTGAGCTGAGGGGGGACAGCGTAAGCGAGCGAATGTGTGTAAGCCCAGTCAAACATGACTGTTCTAGGCGGGGCGGACCACCCACCTTCGAATGGTGTTGGTCCTACGGACCGTGAACGGATTTAGCCTCTGGCCTCTGGGCACGTCGGAACCGCATGAGTTCACCGGGGTGGAGCACGGTCCGCCAAAATCGGCATAGGTTAGGTGCTATTGATGGAACATGGTAAGCCTCTCTTTTTCCATATGGAAGTGCTGCAGGCACATAGAGATGTGGGTAGAGGAAGCCTCAAAAACCGAAGGCCGAGCTGTAGGTCACGTGACCTGCACCGAGTTGGTGGCTGACTGGGCTTTTTCCTGGATCAAAGCAGATCCGCTCGCCTTCTTGTTATCAAAAAGTTGGTCGAATCGGGCGGGCCCCTGCCTCCGAGCGTCGAATGAAATAGGTGGCCGGGCCCATCATATCAAAAGGGGTGTAGAAAGAGAACCCGGCCACCTTTCCCTTATCCCTTATTTTAGGGGCGGGATTCGCCCAAGAACGACCAGTCTTGTGGTGGTACGGAAGGCACGGACTCCGCGAACGTCCCGCGCCCCCTTTTTCTAATAAGGGAAATCAAGCCTCAACCAGAACCACATTCCTTTTGCGTGTGGATGTAGCTAAGTGTCTGACTCTATTGGTCATAGTTTCCTGCTGTTGCGGCTGGTGCTGCGCGTGCGTGAACCAACCCAACAAGAAAGGATGCCTCTCCGGGCATCTGAGAATGATTCGAGCCGTATGAAGGGAAACTCTCACGTACAGTTCTTTTTTTTGGGGGGGGACGGAGGAACCCGACAGGGTCCCCCCACTTTCTTTTTTCGGGCCTAAGTGAAAGTGAAGTGGTGGGCCTACCCATCCCAACCAGGGGTATGCTGGGATTTGCGAAAAGCAGCACCTTACGATGTTTATGACCAATTGGATCCTGACGTACCAGTAGGTACCAGAGGGGATCGCTATGATCGTTACTGTATCCGTATCGAAGAGATGCGACAAAGTCTTCGGATCATTGTGCAATGTCCTAATAAAATGCCTAGTGGCATGATCAAAGCCGATGATCGTAAGCTATGTCCTCCATCACGATGTCGAATGAAACTATCCATGGAATCGTGTGCCGTGTGAAACATAGATCATCGCCGTTCTTAACCGAGACTCAGGTTAAGCTCCGTCTCGGAACCTTGTGGGGTGGGGTTAGGAGTAAAGCATCCCGAGGTTGGCGCATCTCGTTGGGCGTGGAAAAGCATTGGGAACCCACATTTCTTTCTTCGGAGCCTTTTCTTTTCCCGTCCCCCCGCCCCGGCGTAGCGCTTCGAAAAAAAAAACTTCGGAAGAATCAATTGACTTCTCCCTTCTTCATTGATCTGGGGGAAAAGGAACCGTCTACCAGTTGGGAAGCTAGACATCCAGTAAGTGGCTTGATGAGGATAACTAAGCTGACACGCCGGAGTTGGCTGCTGGCACAACAGGGTGGTGCCTTACCGCGCCGCAGGCGAACGCGCGGTAGCGTTCGTGGTGGTGCTTCAGGATTCCAATGTACTGCGTCCAAGATCAGAACGAGCTTGCCGGCGGACCACTGCCGTCCCATTCTTGAGTGAGCTGGAGCGCAGCCATCTTATCCACTGAACTAGCTATCGCTTCGGGTCGAAGCACTCAAATCAAAAGACCGGGAAACGCGGCGACATAGGAACCACGGGACCCCCAACTAGTAAAGGGAAAGCGGAAGTGCGCTCCTGCGCACCAGCTGAAACTTTCCCCTTTCTCTAAAAATGAAAATAAGGTAAGCTTCATAGCTTCAACCTATACAAGGCTTTTTATTTCCTTTTTTTAGGTTGGGTTGCTGGATACGGGATCCTCGTAGTAGGCTGGACCAACATCTAGCCGAGAGAGGGCAGCCTTTAGAAGCAACAGGTTGGGAAACCAAGAGAACGCTTCGCGTTTTCTTATCTTTTTCCCGCCCTAGGAGTAGCACAAAACAAAAAGAGGGATTAGCATTATTGACCCAATGAAAAAGCACTAACACCTTCCTCGTTGGGGCTCCGGGGGAACTGGGAAAACGCTGACGCGACGGGAAACCGGCCACTAGTTACAAAGCTCCAATAAGGTATCGAGAGGGCTATCACAGTCAGGTGCGAAGCAATTAGCCCCTATTGGTAAAGTACCCCTCCTCCTATTTAGGGGGTTGAGGCAAGAAATGGCTTGATGAATCGCCACGCACCGGCCCCATTCACTTGCTTATCGTAGAGGCTGTAAGTACACAGTGCCCCACAACTATTAATAGTATAGTGGGGTTGAAACACCAGACTGCCCGCCCCTTTCTTTCAAGTAGGCCACTTTTTCCGGAACACAGTCCGGGATAACCGTGACCGTGTATATCTCTTCGATGCTTTCATTTCGAAATGCCCGCTTCCACCGCTGTTTCACCTCCCCAAAAGCAAGGTTGGCTTGACGAGCGCAGATGTGGAGCAATAAAACCAAAAATCTCTTTCTTGTCCTTCTACTTAAAGGGCAAAGAGAAGCGCTTTTGCTACTGAGAAAACGAACGGTCAGCACGAAGGTTCAAGACTTAGCCGAGCATTAGCGAAGCGTCATTCTCATAGCGAGGCACTTCGAGTTAGCGAAGCGCTGTAGTAGCGTCGAAGCCCTATGTGCTATAATGCTGAGCCAAGGACGCTCCGCCTTATCTATCAGTCAACTGAGTTCTGAACGACCGTGGTAATGGCTTAATCTATAGATGGAAAGCCCTATGATGGGAAACTACCACGTTAGGTTTGGAGAGAGATGGGACCGCTTATGTTATATAATAGGGAGAGCAGATGCAAGCTTTTTTGTTTCAATAACTGGCCAAATGCCTATAGGATCATCGGTCTACTCTACCTCAATTCACCATTTCGAACTTTATACAGAAGGTTTTTCCGTACCAGCTTCTTCTACCTATACCGCAGTTGAAGCACCTAAAGGAGAATTTGGTGTCTTTCTGGTCAGTAATGGAAGCAATCGTCCCTACCGTCGTAAAATAAGAGCACCTGGCTCTGCCCATTCACAAGGACTCGATTCTATGTCCAAACATCACATGCCAGCAGATGTGGTCACCATCATAGGTACTCAAGATATTGTGTTTGGAGAGGTGGATAGATAGGAATTTTCTCGATCAGGACCCTAGCTTTATTGCAAGCCAAAAACTAGAATGTGTCTTATCATTTGAATTTCTCATACCTATCTCTTTTATCAAAAAATGGCAGATCAAATCCTTAACTACCTTCTGCACTTGATACAAAATATCCATGTTGGCATTCCTATAGTCGTATGGTTGTTGGCCACCTGGCGCGTCGCTCGGTTACGGGGGCTCAATCAGGAAAACTTTCAAGAGCGAGTAGACGAGAGCGTAGCGGAAACTCTAAAGGAACAGATTTCCACAAAGCTCTTGGATCCTTTATTTATGCAACAGAGAATTCCACTCCCCCCACAAAGGAGTACCTATGATTTGGTCGAGCGAATGGTAGAGCATGACCCAAATAATGTCATGGTCTTAGCCGAAATTTATAACAATTTGGAAAATTTTGGAATTACCAGTCCTTATTATTCAGAAGCAGTCAATATAGCTTTTTCACTCTTTTAATGGATGGCATCGATTGTACAAGTTCAAGAAGGAATACCAAAACCTAGTTCACTCGCTGAGTCTCTAAGCATCCATGGCTGAATGGTTAAAGCGACCCAACGGTTTTTGTAGGTTCAATTCCTGCTGGATGGACATTGCCAATGGTAAACTTCCTCTCACTTTAGTAAAGCAAGATCGTTCCTATCTCTTGACTGAGACAGCACCCGTGGGAGGCGGTAGTGAGGGAAAGATCGATTGTTTGATTTACCCACCCGCCCTTGATCTTTGGCTTAGCCACGCGTACCGAGTCGAAATCCGGACAAAAGAATTGTTCACCCAGCAAAACTCTAGCTATTGACTTGGATGTGTCCTCACTCACAAGACAAGTCCCATTTTGATACAAAAGTATGCCCAAGAAACGAAAGTTTTCATGATCTTGATGCTTTTAGTTTTAGATTTAATTTCCATAGGCAAGCCATACTAGCCTGATCCTGGGACTCCTCTCTACGTGATTTGATTTGAAGATAGGGTTTGTTCCCAGCCCTTACTGATCTACGAGATTTGCAGATCTTTGTTTGAAGGCAGGTGCAAAGAAATGGGAAAAGATAAGATCAGCAGTTCGCGTTGACGGACGGAATCGGAGAATGAGAAGCCTACAAAACCGGAAGCCCTTTTTCAGCTTTTAGGGAAGCTAAGGAACGTAGTATTCGGATTGGACTTCACTGAAGATATTTTTTTGCCCGATGTGAAGGAAGAAGAAGTTTCAAGTAAAGTCTTAAAGAAAGGTAGAAGAAAGTGGGAATCCGGTAGCCTTGTAGGGTTCATTTCCGAAGATGAAGGAGTGAGTCCACTTGACCCAGTGAAAGATGTTCCGGAACGATAGCCACTCGCGGAGTTTGGTGTGGTAGCTCGAGCCAAGAGAAAAAAGCACTCGATCATCGGATCGGTGAGGGCTTAAGTAAAGAGAAGCGGCGGATCAAAGATCGGAATACCTTCCTTTAACAGCTAGAGGTGGATTGAATGAGAGGCCGCTATTTGCTTGCTTCTCCTGTTCGCTCTAGTTCACCTGGTTTACAACGGTCTGTTTGCTAGGTTTTAGACGAGGGCTAAGGGCGAGTCAACCCTCTTAGCAGCTCTTTCCTAATTAATCAGCTTTTGTGCTCTCCGCGGAAAGACTTTGAAGAATTCCACCAACTACTGATCTCATGAAAGGGAATACAGTTAAACAAGACTTTCTTTCTCTTGCACCACGCCGGAACGTATGGACACTGCCTAAAGTTAAGTAAGAAGGAATCGGGGGCTAGCTTTCCTGCTTCTGTGCTTCTTATTAAGAAGATAGAAAAGATATAGCTATCTCCCGTATCTTTAGAGCGTTTCACTCGTTTAAGGAAGACTCATACAGCCTAAGAAAACAGGGTTTACGAACAGGGGTTATTCCCATATAGATGTGACTTTTATCCCGCTAGTCTGTCACGTAGTTCAAGCGTGAAGTCTTTCTTTTTTGCCTATGCCTTTTCCCTAAGCATGCATATCCGGCTGACATAGGTGTCAATTCAAGAAAATTGTGTAAGTAAAAGTCAAGATAAAAGTGTTTTCTTTCACTTAAAGCTGAATGAAGATATCCTGTCGAAAGTCTTTTCTTTATTAAGTGACAATTTCAAAGGCATCCCTCTAAATTTCCGATATAGCAGGTGATCCATAAGAGACTGGATTAGCATATATAAAGAATAGACTAAGGGAACTATGAAAGATCGATCGATATTAAGATAAGCCCCGCTCCCTAAGGGGCCCCTCTCTGAGTTGGTCTGTAAAGAACTCGAGTGAAAGGAGTAAGGTCTCAGATACCCTCTAACGACAGTTAGGTGGCAGAGAGTTTTGGAAGTTGTCGATTACCCAGAATGGGTAGCTAATAGAGTACCAGTCCCCAAGAAGGATGGGAAAGTCAGGATGTGTGTGGATTATCGAGACTTAAACAGAGCTAGCCCAAAGGATAATTTCCCATTGCCTCATATTGATGTGCTAGTTGACAATACTGCAGGACACCACATGTTCTCTATCATGGACGGATTCTCAGGATATAATCAGATCAAGTTATTCTGGGATGACAAGAAGAAAAACATGCTTCATCACCCTTTGGGGAACCTTTTGCTATAAGGTGATGCCTTTCGGATTAAAGAATGCTGGGGCCACATACCAAAGGGCCATGGTCACTCTATTCCATGACCTCATGCACAAAGAAATGGTTGAATATAGGTACAGGACTGACTAGGGTAGAAGACTTTCAGAAAGGTTACAACCCTGATCTCCTTCCCCCTTTATTTCCATCCGATCAGCCAGTTGCAGAAGAAGCTCAGCTTAAAGGCAAGTTAGACCAATAGAGTTCTAAAAGTTCTTTAGATGGCAGTTGCTAACCATAGAGTTGAATTGAGTTGCTAAGGCTATTTTCAAGTTCTCTTTGGAGTTTACTTAACATCAAGTTCCTGCAAACTAGGTTAAGAAATCCTGTGGGCAAGACAGCCAGTGAGAGGTCTTTCATGGACTAGATCCCAGCAGATAGCGAGATTCTTACTGAGAAAGTCACGTTTAATGATGAATATGGAGGATTATCCACCGGAAAATGCCTTCCCTTAGAAGGCTATATAGAGCCCTTAAGAACGAAGTAAGACATTCTCTGGTAGTCACGTAGTAACCCAAGATAGTGAAGAATTTATGGCAGTGAAAACTATATCTGTCTAAAGGTGATGGATGGGCACAAAACCTATCCCATGTTCTAAATGAATCTATCTTTCCAATAGTCTGAGAGCGATGAACTGACCTTTGTGGAAAAACTCTTTGATAAACCCTGATGATTGAAACTGGCCACACAAAGGAGAGCCCGAAAGAAGAGGAAGAGGAAATCGAAGAGCGAACGTACGTTGGATATGTAGAGGTACACATATGTAAGGTCATTAAACTGCTCAACCTTACCCCTTAATGGTTGCATGACGATCCCATAAAGAAAATAGATGGATTGTCAAAAAAGACTACCTAATAAAGATCAAATGCTTAATCCATAGGATCAGCGATTAGCAACTGAGACCGGCCAATGGCAATGGGTGACAGATTTGAATCGAGATTAGCTTGGCTACTTTTCCGCCCTATAGGAAGATTAGCTTCACTGGTTACTTTTTTCGGCATCCGTCCAGAGATCTAAATACGATAATCCAACCCCTGGGTGAAGCGAAGTCAAGTTTACAGCTTCTGGTGGAGTCTTCTCTAAAGCGACTGGGGGGCAGGTTCTCTAAACCAAGCCTTTCCTTCTGTTCTTATAGCATAGCCCTTGCTTGGGCATAGTTTTGTGCTGAACAAGTCAATGACTACTTCCTTTTTCCTTTCGCCGGTTTTATAGAAAGTGTTCCGGGAGTGTTATCCGCGTAAGTTTTGGATTTCTTTTGTTATGATATTTTTTTTGCCTTGCCCCTTGCGTCTGCTCTTACATGCAAAATATCCTCGAAATTACGTAGGTGATTCACTTGCTGTAGACGGACTTGCTTGGTTTACCGGAGTGAATTTCAGTATAGGTGGGATGGAGACAAGTACTCACTCTCCTGGCTTTCGGGCAGCTAGTTGGCCTTTTAGATGGAGGGTTAAAAGACCTTTCAGTGGCCTCTAGAAGCCCAGTTATCGGATCTTCCTTAGCTTCTGAACCCGGTTCTTTCTTGCTATCTCTCTTTCTGTTAGCAGATTAAGCCAAAAAAGACGGTAAAATGAGACTTTTTACAAGAGGGAAGTGAAGAGGGAATGCTTTGTTAGTACACCAAGGCTTCTGGCTGATCTGGTCTCACTGGATAGTTTTTAGACTTCTAGGGATGCGTAATAAAAGAGTAATAAAAAGATGTGAACATGAAGACAGAGCTTACCCTACCAGGAAAGGAAGCTCTTGGAAGTTTCCCAAGCATACCTCTCTTCCAACTTCTCTTTTCTTTTGCGAGCTAGTCCAATCATTCAATAAAGGGCGAGGCTAGAACCAGCACATTAACTCACCTCTATGATCTCCCTATCACATCTTGGTTCAGCAGGCTGGCGGGTTGGTCTTCTGCTGCTCTACTGATTCCGAGCTCTATCTCCGGGTCGTCCGCGCACCGGTCCCCTTCCTACGCAAGGGTCGATGTAATTGAGGGTTTTCTTTCTCTTCCACTGAAGAAAGAACGAAGAGGCTAAAAGAAAAAAAAGAGGCTCGCTGGAATGCTTGAAAGCGACTTGGCACACTGAACCGAGAACGTCCTACTGCTTTGACTCACTCCCCTTAGCCTTTTCTCTTGGGTGGACTAAGATCGATCGATCTATCTTATATGTTCTTTCCTCCCCAGATCTCCTAAAAAGCATTGAACACTTTCTATATCCGAGAATGTCTATCCTGACTTCGTTCACTTTCTAACTTTACTTTGACTCGACTTCTTCTGTCAGAGACCTATCTTCGGCTAGCGGTGACCGGCGAAAGCACCTTTTGGCTTGGCGGAGCTTTCTTGATCCACTATACTACTAATAGATAATAGAATAAGAAGTTCACTTTTCTTTTATTATAATCCCACTCAAAGAAAGATGAAAGGTTGGTTGGCAGTAAAGGCTATTCCGGGAACTGCTAGAAGTAGCCATGTAGGCAACTGAACCTAATTCCTATTGAATTGAAAATGAAAAAGAAGCTGCTTGACCGAATAGGGCAAGGAGTGGCTACTAGATAGAAAATAAGTTCCGAGACTAAGAGATTGGGCTATCGGCCGGTATCAGTTGAAGTCAACAAAGAAGGAAAGCCTTCCCACAATCCAAAATTGTCAGGTGAAAAGAAGATAGATGACTGAGAGTCACGGGATTTTGAAAGCGCCGCATCTAGCTCAGCAGCTTCTTCAAAAGAGATGACGGATACAGAGCGGTTACCACTTGTAGGCTCATTCACCAACTAGGACTTGCGGGCGAGCTACCTGCTTCTCTCTCCAACTCCGCGTAGTCCCAAAGAAGCTAAACGACCTCTACCTAATGGGCTAGCTCAATTCCATCGATCCCCGGTTTTTTAGTCGAGCATCGCTTTTCCCCCATTGGTCTTACCTCTACAACCCTTGGACTATCTAACTAAAGAGCTGTCTTGTCTTTTCATTAAAGCAATCGGTCGTGCTGTCATCCGGAATATGTCCCTAGTTTGGTGAATCTCTCCCGTGCGTCTTCGCTAGGGCAGAGCGCTCATTCCTTTTTGAAAAACTTCCCGGAGAATCTTTCGTACTGTATCGATCGGTCATCCGTGAACTCTCGCATTAGCGAATCGATTTTCTGTTTAGCTTAGCTCATCCCGCTTATCTCCTGTTGTTAACAGGGAAAAGGTCCCTCTTCTAGTCGACCCGGAAGTGATCTCGCTACCTTAATTGAATCCCCATTTCTCTTTCCTCTCTTTGCGAAAGACACGCAATTTCCTTCTCTTCCATTCATCTCATTCACTCTTTAGTCGGATCTAACTTGAGCTCTTGAGTTTCTGCTATCAAGCGAGCTTGCTTTTGAGTTCGCTTTTCACTACTCTGAATCTCTATCGCTTTCACAGAAACCAAGGGAACCCAGAGAGAGGAGTTCACACCGACCGCTACCCTCTTCTTCAACAAAGGCGGATCTAGAACTGTCACCTTTCTATTGTATTGAATAGAGAGATAGAGTCCAAGTCAAGCCAAAAAGGCTACTCTTCGAAAGCCTCTCTATTTTATTACCGTGGGAGGTTTTCGATTCCGCCCTTCCTTTTTTATAATCTTTCTCTACCCAATAATCTTTCTATACCCACCGTCTTATATAGCAGGGGGTAGGCCGACAAGACGTTAATCGCTTATTCCGGCCCCTATTATCTTAATTCCAAAACAGGAAGTCACAGCTTACTCTCTTTCTCGAGGTTCTTCCTATTCACATCCAACTTGAGGAATGATTGTTTCCAGCTTAACATTTCTGGCAGCTAGTTTCGGTTGTAAACTCCTAAATCCATTGAATCCGGATTCTCCTCTCCTACTGGCCTTACTAAAACTAAAGCACCAAGACTTAGCCTAGCTAGCACAGAACAGACACCATAGGAAAGGGCACACCAAACCATTTTGGAACAAGGTCACCCTCACCACAGACAGAAGGGAAAGTCTAATGAGAATGAGATCGACGGTCTTTTTCCTTTCTCTATTCTATAAAGAAAGAATCTAAATACCCAGTTCTTCCTTAAATAACATACCAACTCACCTATAAAATGGAAACATGCCCAGGTAGAGTAGAGAGAGGATCAAAGCAAACTAAGCTAAAAAGTGGCTCCTAAAAAAGTCAAAGAGTCAAAGTCAAGCATTCCAATTGTCAAGATTATAGAGACAGAGTTACCATTGAGAGTTGCCTACCCCCGCCCTCGGGTCATGAGCCGGCTTAAGCCCGTTCGTTCCTCTCCTCTTGGTCGAGCGTCTGCAAACCTTCGCTTCCCGCCTTTGTTTTGTTTGGGCGGCCATTCTCGTTTGAACAAGAGTGTGATCTCCCCTGGTCTTCTCCAAGAGCTTCAACTTAAACGCCACCGGGCTTCTTATTTCAAACTTGAAAACAGAAAGAAAGGACTAGCAGTCTATACTTTTCTCTTTTTTTAGACTCTCAGGTCTTATTCCTTGCTAGCAGCTAAGGGTTATGTCCTACTAGATTTGAACTTGATTGAGTTAGACCTCGGTTGCAATAGAAAGAGAGACTGGCCAATTCCTTATCTACGCAAGACCTATGCCAAAGACCGTCTTCTGTAACAGAAACTCCAGGGTTTTCCTCAGAGCTAAGCATTCGTTCCCAGTCGACAACAGCAGTTACGCCTTTTTCTTTTCCGCATGCCCCTACTAAAAAAGAGAGAAAACAGCGAAATGGATTGGGTTCCTGTTCGCCGCTTCTTTTTTTTCATTTCATTTTCTTGGCTCACGATTCCACTTTGGTGGAAGGAAGTCAGTTGAATTGATTAAATCGTATAAAAAAAAAAGTAGCTGTTCTCTCTTCCAATTCCGGCAGGAGGTTTGGAGCTCTTTGGCTCTTTCCTGTTGTTGCGTTGTAGGATGCTTATCCCGTCTTATCACCTTTGCTATAGAATTTTCTCTTGGGAATAGAATGAAGCCAATCTTTCCTGTTTCCGGGGGATTGATTTCTTGCTGTCCCATGAATCATATCCCTAGTCTGAGATAAGGATAAGGAAAGCTAATGACATCTAATATATAATATAAAGAAAAATATCACTTCCGAAAAAATTTCCATCTGAAATTCATTTCAAAACTAGTGGAAGATCTGACTCAATACTGAAAGCAGGTCGGGTAGTCACTAGCGGAGACCCCAGGGGATCCTCTTTTGATGCTTTACTGCTTTCCTTTGTAAGCCTATCCACTGCTGCTTGAGTAAGCAAATGACATAGAATAAGGGAAAGAGGACTCGAATACAAACTGTTAGTAGCACTCAAATCAGAGAAAAATGCCACAGAAGTAGCTGCAAGTCTTTTAGCCATTGGGGCTCTTGCTATTGGTTCATATCCGTTGTTTGCAATTGAATCAGTAAGCGCTCAACCATTAGCCGTGCTAGTCTTTTCTGTGAGAGTTTCCGTTGTTAGACTATCTGATTCGGTAACTGTTCCATTAACCGGTCTTCTCTTTGCGCGTAGACGGTCTTTCGGAAGAGAAAAAGCTGTTGGGTTTGACATTAGAGCTGGTATTTCATCAGCTGCAAGTTTTTTTCCGGTGATGGCCTTGTCAAAGTATCCGCTCCTTTGGTGCTATCATCGTATATTCATAAGAGAAGAAAGATCGGATCGTAGGGTAGATTCAAGGTATGCCAAAAGGTATGCCAGTTGATTGATTCTACTCCACTTTCCAGATTGGGTGAGTGTTAAGTGTATTTTTGTAAAAAAGAGTATGAAGGATCTAGTGGGCGTACTGTCTTACCTGTCCAAAAAAGGCGTTGCAAGCAAATGGTTTTTGAAAAGCGCTAGAAATCGTGGTCAACATTTTTCCAGTGCTTCAGCGGGGTTTGACCTTTATTTGGTATACTGAAACTAATGTCGTACAGCCAAAGCAGCGAAGCAGAAATTCTCGTAGAAAAGATCCAAGTTTTCTCGTTATTCGTGGAGGGGTCGCGGAAGAATTGAATTTTGTTCGAATCCCATAGCCCCGATGTGGCGAAGCCCCCATTGGGCAAAGAAAAAAGGTCTCGAATTAGATGACCAAACGAGAAAAAACGACTGAAGTCGGACCAAAGGCTTCTGATTTCAAAATAAAAAATGGAAAATTTGCTATCTCATTTCGAGGGTCTAATTTTTTGGTCAAAAATTCAGTAGTTTTGTTCTTGCTCGCTGTGTGCTGTTGTCTTTGTATGAAAATGGATTCCATTTCAATTATGCAGGCTGCTTTTTGGAAGATCGGTTTCTCTCTAGGGAGTCGAGCCATATGTTCTTTTTTGCTAACGATAGGATGCTCCGGGGGGCTGACCTTGGCCCTTGGATTTGCTGTGAGGGCGCTCTTCTCGGGTGGTACGGAGGTAAGATGTTGGATGGATAACCTTACTCTTTACGTCGGAGGCGGGGGAAGCTCTTCTAAAGAACCAAGTCTTCCCGATCTCAACCTCCCCCCGACTGAGG
>JANKOD010022246.1:0-19520 GCA_026284645.1 Erythroxylum acuminatum | reverse complement strand
TGATCTCTAAGCTCTATTGGTTGCTCTAGTAATTACGCAGGTCATCATCGAAATATTTTATAAGATACAAGTCATAGGCGCAAAATTAATAGTTGGTAGCAGACACAAGTTCTTCCCAGGTTAAACAGAAATTTCACTTGCAGATGGCGCGCAGTGAGAAGTTTTAATTCCAGATATTTTTATTTTTAATTACTTAAAACTTATAATTTTTAAATTGTTATATGTACAATTACAAAAAATATTACGTAAACGTTTCTTTTGTAACTCACACAAATAGTTAAACATGCACTTAAATATCGCATGCCCCTTTTTTAATATATTGCATACTATTAATCTTTAGTTTGGTGATTCACAAATGTTTGTTTTTCTTAAAAAAAAAACTTAATAAGTAGGTGCAGTTAAATCTTAAATAACTAAGGTCTTAATAATTTTTTGTCAGATATTTAAAAATGTAGGAATATTTTTTTGTGCAATTAAGATGACATATATATGAAATATTTTATGTTATATAATTTAAAATTATACAGTAAAAATGACTATATGTCAATTTATATTTTTTAAGTCCCATGAGTATTGTTATAGAATACTTATATTATTGTAGATATAAGTTTATTGGAAAGGTTTGATCATTTAACTATAATTAAATGTTTATATAACTAAAATGTTCTAAGATTTTTATTCTGAATAGAGGACGAGGAAACTACAAAAATTACATCACAAGATCTGATAAAGAGCATCGTTCAATCCAAATTGTTTAAAATATTCTTTAGAGACAAAAGGGAGATTTAGAATATGAATTATTTATTTCCATTTATTGTTCTAAATATTTATTATTGGTCTTTTTTCTATATATAGGAACTAAATTATTTAGTACGTAGGTGTGACGAATCTGAAGTTGTGATGATAAGAGGATATAATCTTTTATTTAATATAGTTTTATTGATTAATTTAATGTAGTTCAATTATGCTTTATGTTCTTGAACTAATATATCAGAAATATTAGTCAAATATTTGATTTCACAAAATTGAGATTAAGAAATCTTTTTGTTTGAATTGATATACCATAATTACAAGAAGTTGCATGCAAACCTATAAATAGGTTGACATAAATTCTCTTAATTAAGGACAAACTTAATTGTGAAATTTACGAATAAAATTGATCGTCATTACTTTTTACCATTTTAGTTATATTGAAACCAAATTTTCTTTCAGTGTCCTCATTCTGATCTCCAATTTCTTGATATCCACACGAGTCATTTCAAAAAATAGATGTTCTAGACATCTTGCATGGGTTTTTAAATTGCCAAAAATATTCTCCCAGTTCTTACTTTTATGTATTTGACTGTCACTTAGCTAATGTTGTTAAATTATATTGGATTGAAATGTTTGAGACAATTGATTATTGGATGAACAGAACATGGAATTACAGTTAAAAAGAAGTCCAATAATGTGGTTCTTTTGTTTTCTTTCATGTTACTTCAAGATCTCCATGCAACATTTTGTCCATAGAGATGTTGGTTTCAGTTGGAGTTCTTATCTTATCTGCATCTTGATAATGTCTTACATTACTTTTGGGTGCCCATTTGGTGAGGGATGCCATTTTTTGCATCACGTTCCTGTAGAGTTCAAATTTATGTCTTACATGTTTAATCTTGGTGGCAATCCAGTTGGTTTACCAGCTATCACAAATCCAGGAGTCCCATTGCCTTTTCCAAATGGTTCATCTCTTCTTACTGTGAAGACTCGATTGTGTAACAAGTATAACGCACCTGAAGGGTAAAAGTTTGGAATAAATGTCATTTAACACATGGAGAGTAGGAGTTTGGGAAGACCACAGGTCCATCCTTTGATCATGTCATGGGATCAATTCCAGGCAGGATGGGTCGACACATAGAGCCTCCGTCATATGGTGCTAGTTTTGTTGCTAATTTTGGGGCCTCCACTACTGTTAATACTAGGTTGAGGGAGGAGTACCATTATTAAGAAATGAATGAAGAACTTAAATACCATTGTTACAAGAAGATTGGAAAGGCTTCTAATGCAGAACTACAAGAAATTGACATATTTACCTGATGGTTGTAAAGACCAAGGTTCAAGTTTAAGTTAAGATTAGGCTCAGAACCAACATATTCGTCATCAATATAATCTTCACTAGAAAATCCTTGTCTCAGGTTTAAATCCAAACTATCTCCGATGTCTTCCCTGTTGTGATTGGAACGTTCTATATATTTTGAAGTTCGATATAACCATGGAGAATCCATGAGTCCTCAATGTTATACTCATAGATTTTTGTTCCAGAAGTATATATACTTCTAACTGCTAAGAGAGCACATGCAAATACTGACACACACACACGCTCTGTGCTTATAAGTGCATGAGAGGAAGAGAAAACATGTTGGAGTATAATCATGGAAGAGAGCTTAAACTAAAATAGTTGATGGATTAATGAAAACAAAGAATGACCTGGAAGATTAACATATAGAACAAACTTGCATGCTTTTTATATTGGAGCCCAAACTTTTCTTAGAAATTAGAACTATTAAATGAGAAATTTTTGGCGATTAGTCATGAGAAAAGAACAAATGCATGAAAATTCTTTAATTAGAAATGATAGACAAGAGTAAAGTAGTGAATTAGAAATGTGGAAAGATTCATGTGTCTGTTTTGGTGTTCTGGTGGATAAGATATTTTGAAATGGGAAGAATTAAGGTAAAAGTTAGAAGTAAAATGAAAGCAAAAATGAAGTTGAATATGTGTAGTATGTTGATGAAGGATATGTATATATGTGTATGTTCTGTTATTAGTGTTCATCATTAATCATGGACTATAATTTCTTTATGGATGATATTGATTTGAAATGGAGTTAAGGATGAGGAGTAAATTAAGTAGAGAAGGTGATCTTGGTATGAGTTGTGTTAAGGAAAGATTTTGAAACAAAATGGGTAGTTGATCTAGAAAATGTTCAGTGAGTATGTTTCATTCTTTTAGCAACAATTTTTTCTTTAGTTATCCAAACGAGATGATTCTTGATTTGGATTAAAGTAGAAACATTTGGCTACAATTCTTATGAAGACTTCAAATTTAAATTATGTCTTCAAGAATCTTAAAATTTGTCATGAAATTGAGAACTGGGTGCAGTACATTGGTGGATGAATGTAAAGTTCGTGTTTTGACTTCAGGAGGAAATTCTGGATTGATCTAAATATATTTAGACAACACTATCTTCTAGAAAGTTGTAGGTCTGTCCTTTATCTTTCCAATGGTAAATAGTATGAGAATTTTAGACCTTGGAGTCGAAAGTTATGATCCTTATAAGGGAAGACGTTCAAAAGTATAGTTGTATCGTTTGTGATGACGTCATATCGTCTGTGAAGACGTATCATCTGTGATGACATTATATCATCTATGATGACATCATATCGTCTAATGAAACTGCTTCTTCTATGTTTGACCATCTGCTTCTTCTATAGTTGACTTTCTGCTTTTTCTATGTTTGACCATCTACTTCTTCTATGGTTGACCATCTGCTTCTTCTACGGTTGACCATCTGCTTCTTCTACGGTTGACTTCTACTTCTTTTATAGTTGACCTTCTACTTCTTCTATGGTTGACTTCTGCTTCTTCTATAGTTGACTTTCTGCTTTTTCTATGGTTGACTTCTGCTTCTTCTATAGTTGACCTTCTGCTTTTTCTATGGTTGACTTATGCTTCTTCTATAGTTGACCTTATGCTTCCTCTATGGTTGACTTATGCTTCTTCTATAGTTGACTTTCTACATCTACTATAGTTGGCCGAAACTTCTTCTTTGCGTTATTTGTCTGATCCTTTAGTCTGGTCCATTTTTGACCCTTTAGATGATAGAATTTATCTTTGAGGTCTTCATAGAAGTTGTAGATCTTGAAGTCACCTTTCAAACCATCCAAAGAACACCTTAATCCGATATCTATAAGGAAAGTTATGACAATTTTTCCAATTCATTTAACCTTTTATTTGGTTTCATCTGACCCTTCAGATCATAGAATTTGCCTTCAAGATATTTTTAAAAGTTGTAGATCTCAAAGTCTTCTTTCAAACCGTCCAAGCATGATCTTGATCCGATATCTCTAGTGAAAGTTATGCCAATTGTCCCACGACAAGTGCATTATGATTGAGGAAAAAAAACCTTGTTTGATTCTTTTGGCCATAACCTTGTTATCCGACCTCCAAATGAAATGATTCTTGAATCCATAGATTCTTAACACATTTTTTTGTCCTTGTATAGAATTTGATAGCATTTGGTACTGATTCGAAAACGATTGTTTGAATCAAATTAAGGATGTCGATTGGAAGAGTATGAATTGGATGTTTTATTGAACATACTTCGGTATTTTGATGATTTCTAGATCGTTAGAGCTCCGAATGAGATGATTATTCTTTAAAAATAAACTAGAGACATGGAGCTAAAAATGGTATAAAGAAATCGAAATCTAATTCAGTCTCTAAGACTTTCAATTTCTGGGCGGAATTTAAGTATAGTGTATTGTTTCAATATAAGAACAGTCCGAAAATGTTTGGGGCAATACTTTTAGATTTCTGGACCAAATTGAATGATTTTGGTGTCATTTGAAACTTAAGACAAGGGGAACATTTTTTAGAAGAAAGTGTTAAGGTTATAGGAATGTTCAAGGGTATTTTTGGCAAGACACTTAAGCGTAAAAGACATAAGGCATAAATGGAAGGAAAAATTGGACATTTCTCAATCTTTAAGGGCATAATTGGAAGAAGAAGTGTTGTCTTGCTTTTAAATGAAGAAAAAAACGTGAATCGAGGGATAGAAGGAGAGGATAATGAAAATGAGAAAGAAAGAGGAAGAGAGTTTGGTGGTTTGAGAGAAAAGAAGAGAGTTGAGTTAGGGTCTAATTATTCTTAGTCTTCAAGAAAGATTTTAGAGCTGTTCAAGAAGAGAAAAAGGTAGAGAAAGAAAAGAGCTTCCTTTTGCGCTAAAGATCCCTTCATTTGGTGAAGAATGAAGATAAGATCAATTTGAATCTTTTGAATTTTTTAAAGGATTTTAGTTTATGGAGTTTAGATAAATACTTTAGAATCAATTTTAGTGATTTTCCATTGTGGGATTTTCAATTGGATTCCTATTGAATGAGACTTGGTTTGTTTTAGGGAACCAAGAGAATCCCACCCAAGAGCAAAGGGAAAGACAACCTTGACTTGGATTTTCACAAGAAAATTAGGTGGGTAATATATTTATAGTTATTGTGTAAATGGGCATTTTGCCTATGTGTGTGTATATGCTTAAATTGCTAAATTGTGAATTGTTATGATGTGTTTTATGTCATGCCTTGAAGGATGTATGAAATTTTGACATAATTGAATTGTGATTTTGATCATGTTATGCCTTGAAAATGTCATGGCATTTTGTACAAATGAAAAAAAGAAAGGAAAGAGCAAGAAAAGTGTGATGAAATGATTTTGAGCATGATTATGTGCTTCTGTTTAGGCGAGAGTGGAACTATTTTGTTCGTCACATGCACGTTGACAAGAGCCTTCTCCCAGCTGCCTGCTTGTGGCATATGAGCTTAGAAAATGGACTCATTCTGTTCATTGTGCAAACTTCGATTTCTCCATTTTGTTTCCATGGAACCCTTGAGCCATTTGTTTGTGCATCTGCATTTTTGATTTGTTGAGTATGATGCATAATTGAGTGTTAAGTTTTGATGGATGAATCTTTATGAGATGTTCTATGTGATGACATTTTGAATTATAAATTTTGAGCTAGAATTGCTAGATTAAATGGGATATACATGCATACTTTGATATATATATATATATATATCTCTGTGTGTGTGTGTGTGTGTGTGTGTGTGTGTGTGCTTGAATTGTATGGCTTATTGCCAATGGCTATAAATATATAAGCCACTGAGCTTCGCAGCTCACCCCATTACCTTCCACTCCACAGGTGAATAAAAAGCAAATCAGCATCGATCCTTGCAAAGTTTGGCAAACACCAAGAATAAAGATTTTTGTAATTAAGTTAGTTCGAAACTTTTGGTATTTAGAATCATATTAAGCATAAGCAATCAATTGTATCATGTGTATCTTTTTTATTTTATATTAAGCCAAAGGGGTGGTTTTTGAAATGTAAAGATATTATGAAAACAAGCATTTTGTTTTGTAATGGGCCCAAGTGATTGTTGAAACTCTGAGGTGTTCAATAATGTTCACATCTTTTGATATGCGTTTATTGTTTAAGAAAAGTTGCAATGTGATTCAACCGTTTACTGGCTCCGAATGTTGGGCTCCGAAAGCAGGGTCTAACATTTTGTATGATGGTTTAAAGAGTCATCATTAGTAATAATAGATGAGGACAATTTTGAGCTAGCATTGCATTTTGATGATCATCAACTCTTTTTCCTAATGATAACTCATAAATCTTTTGTTCTAACCATTAATAAGTTTTGAAGATTAAAAAGATTTACATGCTTAGCACTATAATCAAGATAAGCAAAAAGGGCAGATTACGTTACTAGGGACCATTTTCTTAAAGCTTCTATGATATTTTATTGTTAATCAAAGAAGGCTCTTATTCATACTAAATTCTTAAAATGGTTAATGTTAACTAATATAGGAAGGAAATTAATAACAGGGAAAGTGAACGTAACAAGGTTAATCTCTCGAGTTGGTTGTTGGAGATGTAACTCCTAGAATGTGGAAGGTGATTAAACTCAAATGGGATGAAATTTCATTCTAGCATTGAGCAAATCTAGATCTCTAATACTAATATTTTGTCTAAATAGTTAATCTAAAGAACATAGAGAATAAGAAACATAATAGTTCAAAAATGATGTCGTGAACACAAGAAGGTAAGCCAATAACTTAATCTAATGCTTACTTGTTTGCATTAATTGTATATTCCTATTCTTATCTGTCAAAATTGCATGAGAATCTTGTCTCTTATTCTTGTTCATCGAATGCTGTGTATCGTCGCCTTTAGAGGGTATGTAACTTGAGGTTACAAAAGTCTATTTTTAGATTTCTTATAGTTGAAATTTCTTCTTAGACTTGAGCCATTATACCATTCAACATCAAAATAAGGACACAAAATTTTTGGAGGTCTGAAGAACATCATGTCAAGTTATGTCTAACTCAAGAGAAAGAGGAAAAACACACAAAGGACAAAAAGAAAAGAGAGAAAAAATTGTCGAGGAAAGAACTTCAATATGGAGAGAGAAGAAAGTGTAGGCATTCAGACCCCCAAAAATGATGATGCAGCAAGATCATTTGGTAGAATAGTGACTGTCATATGACTCCCATTTGTGAATGATGAATTAGCCTTGATCTAGGAAATTAACTAACTGAACATTATTCATGGTCTCACATGCTTTATTGCAAGGATGTGACTATTTATGCAACAAGCGGACGTATAAGAGGACAACAAAGACAAATTCCTCCCTCTTCACTTGGCAAATAGGCTTCCTTATTTCTTTCCGAATCTCTCAATTGTTGTAGTTTTACAAAAACTAAGCCATCATTCCAATGCAATAAAGGACAATTCAAAGAAGGCAACAAAATAGCTCGTGTCTTCATAATAGTAAGCTCCTCAAAAGCAGAAAATACATATGCCTCCGGGAAAGCTCGTGTCTTCAGCATAGGTTTGTTCACCTATTATACAAGTTACCCAAATTGACATACAATGATGACATCCTGTTCATGATCATTTTAGCTGGGCATAGTAATGTTGATTATGAAACTCATAAATTCATTGAAAGAGATCAAAGGAAAACAATACTAAAATTGTCAAATATACCTTCATTATAGTGGGCACGTCAATAGATTTTCAAAAACCTCTCGTAAGGGTTCTGTGTAACTCTTTCATCTCCAACATGTCCAAATGAAGCATAGAAATAGGGATGAAAATACTAGTTGCAGTAATAGTAGGACTGAGTATTTAACACGCCTCAATATGAAGGTAAAGTACCTAGCGATTGGAGCCAAATGTGCAACCCCTGAAATTATCTAAGCCAAAGGTTATGCAAGTGGCTTAAGAACAACCTCTCAACTATAAGCACAAATTGCTCTAGTCCAAAGCTCAAGGAAGTTCTTGAATTTTCATTCGGAAACTTTTCGAAATGACTCATGGATATTAGGAAATTGGGGATCAGATTGAGGACATTGAAAGGAAAATGGGTTCAATATAGCTAAAATGGTAAAAAGCGAAAATGATCATATCAGAGGCCAAACATAGTGCGTTAGAAGAAATTATAGATTTAGGTTTGAGAGAATGTCAGCGTGAGAGTGACAGTGAGAGTGAGAGTGCATGAGAGAAGATGAAATTAGGGATTTAGGGTGTGGGAATGAAGAAGAACATAAGCTGAAGCTTTCTCCAAAATTTAAACGACGTTGTTTCAATTTTACTATGAAACAACGACGTTTCAGTAATCAGACAACCTCTCCTTAATGATACTGACATGTTTGATTAGTAGGGTCCTTTGATACATGACAGTGCCATGTCAGCTAGATAATGACGAGGCTAACTTCGGGCTAGAATTGAAACAAATTGAAAGTATGTGTTTTTTATTGCTACTTTTTAAAGTTGAAGCTATAATTAAAAAATTGAGGAAAGTTTGGAGTTTTTTGGTAATTAACCCTTTTTTGTATGTAGGAATTAAATTGTTTATTGCCTAGCAGTGATGAATCCTAAGTTGTGATGATTAGATGATATAATCTTTTATTTAATGTAGTTTTATTAATTGATTTATTGCAGTCTAATATTTGATTTCATGCGATTGAGATTGAGAAATCCTTTTGTGTGAATTGATCTACCATAATTGGAAGAAGGTTTACCTTTTGTGAGAATTGATTTACCATAATTAGAAGAAGTTGCATACAACCTAGAGATATGTTGATATAAATGCTCTGAATTAGGGACAGACTGAGCTTCTCCTCGTTCTATTAGATAAAAAATGAAAAACGTCTAATAAGAATGGTATCTTGCGAAAGCTTAACATCGGTGATTGGTCGGCCTAGAAAAATTCCAGCTTTCCTTTGGGTCACATGACTTGTTTTCTCTTTGGTTCTTCTAGCCTTCCATTCCTTAAAACCATCTTGCATTGAAATTTTCGTGGATGACTTCTCTATGTTTGGTACTTCATTTGATGCATGCTTGAATAACTTAGAGAAAGTCTTAATTAGGTGTGAAGAGACCTATTTAGTGCTTAATTAGGAAAAATGCATTTCATGGTACAGGAGTGCATTGTTTTAGGTCACACGATTTCTAGCAAGGGTATAAAGGTAGACCTAACAAAAATTGATGTCATTAAGAAACTTCCACCACCAAACAATGTTAGATCCATTAGAAGTTTCTTAGGTCATGCTTGTTTTTATCGTAGGTTCATTAAGGATTTTTTTAAGATTGCTAGACCATTGACTGAGTTGCTTGAAAAAGATTTTGTGTTTGCTTTTGACGATAAATGTTTAACATCTTTTCAATTGTTAAAGGATATGCTTGTGACTGCACTTATTCTTATATCTCCTAACTGGTCTCTTCCTTTGGAATTAATCTGTGATGTAAGTGATTATGCAGTGTGCGTTTTCTTAGGCCAAAGACAAGGTAAGACCTTTCA
This sequence comes from Erythroxylum acuminatum, assembly GCA_026284645.1. Classification (NCBI taxonomy): domain Eukaryota; kingdom Viridiplantae; phylum Streptophyta; class Magnoliopsida; order Malpighiales; family Erythroxylaceae; genus Erythroxylum; species Erythroxylum acuminatum. Next base: position 9,906 of record JANKOD010022246.1, on the reverse strand, counting down.
TCCCATTTTTTATGCAAGTAGGACACTAAACAATGCACAACGCCATTGCACCACCACAAAAAAAGACGTGTTGACGGTTGTGTTCGCTTTTGACAAGTTTCGCTCATATTTGGTTTTGTCTAAGGTGATTGTGTATACTGACCATGTAGCTTTAAAATACTTGATGACAAAACCCCACGCTAAACCAAGACTAATTCGTTGGGTGTTACTTTCGCAGGAGTTAGACATTGAGCTAAGGGATAAGAAGGGGGTCGAGAATTTTGTGGCTGATCACTTGTCAAGATTAGATGAAGCTTCCATGGAGAGTGCAACAAAGAAGAACATTCAGGAGACTTTTCTTATTGAGCATCTGATGGTTATGACGGTCACTCTTTGGTTTGAAGACTATGTAAACTATCTTACTGGTAATATCTATCCTCCTTATTTTTCTTATGCTCAAAAGCAAAAAAAATTGTCTGAGGTAAGATAATATCTTTAGAATGATCCTTTGCTTTACAATATTTGTATGGATGGTATTGTTAGGCGCTGCATTCCTGAATAGGAAATGTCCTCTGTGCTACATCATTTTCATTATTGTTAGGCGCTGAATTTTCATTTAGGACAACTCATAAAGTTTTAGAGTGTTGTTTCTATTGGCCCACCTTATTTAGGGATACATTTGCATTTGTCAAATCTTGTGATAGGTGTCAAAGGGTCGGGAATATTAGTAGGAGACATGACATGCCATTGACTAACATTCTTGTTTACGAGGTTTTTGATGTTTAAGGCATAGACTTCATGGGAGCATTCCCTAAGTCTTTCTCTAATCAATATATATTGGTTGCTGTTGATTATGTTAGCAAGTTGGTATAAGTAGAGGCATTGCCCACAAATGAGGCTAGAGGTGTTGTTAAGTTTTTGAAGAAGAATATTTTTACACGTTTTGGCACACCTAGAGCTATCATTAGTGATGGGGGCTCGCATTTTTGCATTAAAATTTTTGAATCATTATTAGCTAAGTATGGGGTATCCCATAAGGTTGCTACTCTATACCACCCCCAAACCGTGGGTAAGTTGAAGTCTCAAATAGGGAATTAAAGAAAATACTAGAGAAAACTGTTAATGCTTCTCGGCGGGACTGGTCTTTAAAGCTAAATGATGCACTTTGGGCATATAGGACTACATTTAAGACATCCATAGGCATGTCACCATTCAAGATAGTGTATGGAAAGTCCTGTCATCTTCCAACTGAGTTAAAGCATCGTGCATACTGGGCTACTAAATTTCTTGACTTTGATTTGTCTTCTGCAGTTGCTAAGAGACTTAGGCAACTTCACGAGCTTGAAGAGTTCCGTTTGGATGCTTATGACAATTCGAAGTTGTATAAGGAGCGTATGAAGAAGTGGCATGACAAGAAGATCCTCCACTGAGACTTTAAGGTAGGCGACCAGTTATTGATTTTCAACTCCCATCTTCATCTTTTTCCAAAAAAGCTTAAGTCGAGGTTATATGGTCCATTCACTATGATCTAAGTCCTGCCTTTTGGGGTCTTTGAGGTAAAACGAGAAAACGAAAACCCCTTCAAGGTAAATGGACAACGAGCTAAATTGTATATGCCTAGGTTTATGGATAATTTTATGGAGCGATTTTCTCTTCATGACACTTCGCCTCCTTGATCACAATGCACGCCTTTCAGTAGGACTGTAGTTTTCTTTTTTTTCTTTTCTTGTTGTTTCTTTTATGTTTCTTTCTATTTTAATGCATTTCTTTGAGTTGTTTTGAGTTTTCTTGGCCAATTATTTTTTAGGGAAGTTTCTTCTTCCTCTTTCCCCTCTTTTTGTTTGATTGTTAACTACTTGAACATTAGGGACAATATTCATATTAAGTGTGGGGGGATTAAGATTATGTGCATGTTGATGTTTATGATACTGATGTTGATGTTGAGATGTACACATTTGAATGGTTATGACTCTTTTGGTAGCTAACTTGGGTCCTATTTGTGATGAATTTAACCATACGATTCTGTTAAAGTAGTTGGATGGAGAATTGAGTTGTATATGTGAACTTGGATTAGGCATCTTGAGAGGACAGTGAACCATGTGGATTGATTGACGTAGTTGATTGCATAAACTTAGCCAATAACTAATGCTGAGTGATGCGTCAATGTATGGAGTTTTGATGGATTTTCATTTAAGCACATGTGAGGTCTTGAGCCATATGACTGCATCTTATAGTCGTTTATTTTCTTTAATATATGTGATGTTTCCCTATATGGATTACCTTCAGAACTTTCTCTAAACTGTTTGATACTGCTATTTATAAGCTTTATGAACATGATAAAGGCCTTCTTTGTTTTTAACCCTTAACTTAAAATAACCCACCAAGTCATTTTTACATTGCTACCCCCTTTAAGCCTTTGACCTTTTTTGTTTTCATATTAATCCCATTATATTGAAAAATGAAAACTTTTGCCTGACCCTTTCACAAGTTGAATGAAGTACTAAGTATTTGATTCCTTAATTTAGGGACTTTTGTTTTACATGATATTCTGAGATGTTTTAGAGGTACATCTACTCAGTTGTTGTTGATTTGTGTTACTACTATCTTCTTTCATGTTTATTGGTACCAAAAAAACGAAACAAAAAAAAGAGAAAAAAAGAAAAGAAAGAAAGAAAAGATCAAACAACGCATTGGAGAGTGATGAGTAGTTGTAATCACGTGTGTCTACTTGCACACCTCAAAATTTCTTTTTGATTGTCCTACGTTATTTGGTACTTTTTGAATGCTTGTAAGTAGTCTTTGTCCTTTTTACCTCATCTTAACCTAAGCCCCATTACAACCCTTAGTAAAAGCCCTTTTGATCCACAATGACATGTACTCTATGTAGTGAAAAATAGGTGAATTCGCAAGCGTATGGTTTTGTAATCTCTTAGAGGAATCTTTGAGTGAAAAACAACCCTTATACACTTGAGTTGTTTGAGTGAATATCGTGAGGAAAGTCCATTTTAATTTTATGCTTGCTTTTGATCAAAGATATCTAACTTTGATTTTGTTTATGTGCATTGATGAAAAGATTATGATATATGTAGTAGCTTGATACTTGATTTTGCCGAAGTTTAAGGGATTGCAAACACTTGATTTTCGTTGAAAATGAAATGACAGAATATGATAGTTGTGACTTAAGGAAGTTGCATGAGGACAAGCAACAATTCAAGTGTGGGGGTATTATTAATGGACATTTTATAGTGAATTTAGATACATAATTTGCTAAACTCTCATCCATTTAATGTTTAAATTGCACTAATTAAGAGTTATTTATTTTAATTTTAGGTACATATTCACTTTGTAACATTTAAGAGCATAAAGCAAGAAAAACCCTCAAAGTAAGCAAGGATACAAAAACAAATGTTAACGTTTTTAGCCACCTAAAAACGTTAACATTTTGACATGGTACTAGCCACAATTTTTGCATGAAGAAGGTTATAACGTGAATGTAAAGGTTTGGGACCAAGGAGACCTAAATGGACATTCAAGGGATAGAAAACAAATGGTGAAAGAAGTTGGCGGTACAGAAGGTTGGAGCAAAACGTGGTTATATGCGTGAATTTAGGCATGAATGAGGGGCGTGGACATTGAATATGGAGAGTAACAACATACATGTGACAATTCTCTCCATCACTCACGTTACAACAACACACACAATAGCTGGGGACACACACGTCAACTGGGGAGAAACACGTTAGCTGGTGAAAGCAAGAGAAGACGTTGATATAAAATTCTGGAAGCAGCTGACAGTGGAGAGGGGTGAGCCAACGTTGAAGCAGCTGGTGGCACAACCTAGACGAAGTAGCAGGTGGCAACAAAACAAGCAACAACTAGTGGAGGAGACACCTGGTGGACGCCTCTACATTGAAGCAGCTGGGCTAGGAGAATAACGCTACACCACTGAGGAAACTCTCCACTCATACACGTTAAGACAAGAAGCTGGTGGAGATCAAAACATGTTAGCAGCTGGTGAGATAATAACGTGACAGCTGGTGTATAAAAAAGGATTATGCATGAGTTGAGGGAGAAGACACACAACGTTGCAGCTGGTGGTTTAAAAAATGATAAACAAATTGAGCTAGTGGAGATACAATAACATTGGCAACTGGTGGAGATGGGACGTTGGTAGGAGAGAAAGTGAAGCAATTGAAGAGCAACATAGCAGCCCCCACTCTAACAATACACACCCACTCCATTCACGTAAGCTTGGAAAGAAGATAGCATTGGCTAAAACATTTTTCAATCCTAACAGCCATAGTTTTGTTGGGATTTACTTTGTTTTTAGTCCTTATTTATTTTAATTGTGTGGATTTAATCAATGCAACCATATATTAAGACCATGATTTATGTTACATATTTAGTCCTAATTTAGATTGATCACCTAGATTAAGACCTTAGATGATTGATAGGCTATTTGGAAACCTTCGAATTGAATTCATTAACGAATTGGATGCAATTACATTAATAAGGTTGAATTCAATTCAATTTACACTGTTTGGAACAAACCCAACAATATTAGAATTGAATTCAATTACATTGTTTGGAACACAATCAAAATGAATTCAATTATTTAATATGACAGATTTACCCTTAACACATTTCATATGGGACTTGCACAACATAATCATCTGAAACGAAAACAAAAGTTGATTGGTGAAACTACCAACATATATAAACTCAATTATTAGACATCTTGTGGGCAGAGCCCTCCCATTTGTGTGCCACCCACTGCCACAGGACTATGACCAAATTAAAACCGCACATTTCCGTTGCTACTCTCTTTTAATGGGTTTTTTTTGTTAAATCTTACAAGTTAAGAGCAGTCTCTGTCCCTTAAATTTATCTACTCCAAATTCCTCACGAGTCTTTGTCCACAAAACTTCCTTAATAACTCTCTCAACTCTTGGCTTTTGCCTCAAATAACCAAAAGCATACATCAACTCCAACTTTCAACATCCTCTCATCATTCTCGTAATTCTCATCAAATGGCAACGTCTCTTCTCACTTTCCTTGTTCCCACTATCTTCTTCCTTGCTTCTGTTCCACCTTCACATCCTCATCTCTCTCTCGACCACTACAAGAAGATATGCCCTCGTTTCAACGAAATCATGCTGCAAGTTATCTCTGAGAAGCAGATACACTACCCCAGCACCGCCACCGACACTGTTCGCCTCTTCTTCCACGACTGCGTGAATATGAGTGCTGTGTTGAGGGAGCTACTGTTGCGTGGGTCTGCTGTTGAGAGAAGAGTGGCCATGGGTTATTGTAGTGATAGGGTTATTGTGTTAAAGTTGATTGTGGGTATTATGGGAAGACTCCAATTTCAACATTAAAAAAGAAGAGTAGCATCACTGAGGAATTGAAATCGTGTGAATTATTGGCTGAATTGAATTAACAAAGAGAATGGGTTTCAATTCCTCCTATGAATTCACTTCATGTATATTTTTCTGTTCCAAACAGGTGACAACATTGAATTCAATTCACCTTGTTCTAAACAGGTTGTGAATGCGATAATCAATGGGATTTAATTTGTCAGAAAATTAATCAAGGAACATACTTGAGACTAAAGTGTAGACCAACCTTAGGATCTTATGTGAGGATACCTAGGACTAACAAACTTAGTTTTAGGCTTCTTGCATTGAACGCCTTTTATTTCGAATTATCTATGAACTAAGTGGGTGACTGGGATTTAGAAAAGAAGGGAATTACCATGAACATTGGGTCCGACTTGCTTAAGTGAAGTAATTCCTAGATCAATCCACCGTTATAATTTTTAGTGTCCAATCCAATTGAAATATAATATCTTAACCGATTTTTATCATTTGATTTAATCGATTCGCTTTAATTCATACCTTGCAATTTTTCATAATTCCTTAATTTGCTTACATTATTTTATTTTATTTTCAAATCAAAAAATTCTTGATCATCTGAGTAATTTTTCATCGTTTAATTTAATTGTCTTACGTTTTGGAATTTTTTCCTTGGGTACGATATCCGGTTCTTATCGATTTATATTACTTGTTGACGGGGTGCACTTACCTCTAATTGGTCTAGATAGAATTTAATTTATATTGTTTTGTTTAGACCGTAACACCTTTATTGACCAGCTCCCTTCACTCACGTAAGAAAACAAGGTGCAGCCTCACTTCAGCCTCCATTGACAGCCAAGCATACCCCTTTATTCACGCTTACAGCCTCCATTTTCTAAATAAGCATGCACCAACCACCAAAAGAGGAGCCCCACCCACTCTTCTAGCAAGAACTCATGATATCTCCACCAAGACAGCCATCCATCAAGGTAACTCCAACTCATGCACGCAACCTTCCATCCATCAAACCAACAAAACAACCACACCACCAGCTCTCTCATCCAACACACTTCACGCCCACAAACAAAAACTCCATAGCTTTCTTCAGATTTTCACTCATTTTCCATTCTATACTCCTCCATTGAACTAGCTCTCTCATCATTCAAGCTTCAGCCTTCATCACCACTTCACCACGCAGCAGTTCTCCTTCCATTCAAGCACAACGCAACATCCTTATCACTACCAGTGCACGCAATCTTTACTGAAGAACCAACCAGCTACGCAAGGAGAGGGGGGAGCTCATTTTATTTTGCTACATATTTGGAGCTTTGTTCTTAATTTTTATTTGATTCCGTTATGAGTTTATTTAGGCTGTATGCTTGTGGATTGTTTTGCATGATGATTTGTGGCTAGAATATTAATTTCTCTTAGGAAATTTGATATTTTTGATGATGCTTTAATATTGAATTTTGCTAGAATCCATGACTGAATATTAATATGCTTGTTGATTTTTCCTTGGATTTATTTGTTATTCCTTTGGACTATTGGAAAATGCCTTGGTATAAATTCGCCTTTGGAAGAAGAGAGTTTTTACTAGAAGATTGAAGGAAAATTTGACTAGGATTTTCTTGTGAGTTGGGAGACTCAAGAAACTTAGGAGGTGAAAATTGAAGTTTTGAAACTTAAGAACTCTAGGAAAAACTTAAGTAAGGGATTACTAAGTGACGTCTAGAGTGGATAAATTAATTCATCTTTGGGAAAAGGGGATTAATTACTCTTGAAATTCACCTACAAGAGTAGAATATTTCAGTTTTGGAGAATAGCTAATTCAATATTAAGGTTGACAAAAATACCATTCCCTAAGAGAAAGTTATTCCTCTTTGCCGTTAAAACATTTAATTAGCAAATTGTTGCAATTTTTTCTTAATTAGTTACTGAACTAATTTGTCATATTCATAGTTATTTTGGTCGCATTGAATTTGGTAGTTGTTAAGAAATTTATTTAAGTTAATTTTGTTTTTTTAAAGAAAACAATTTCTTTACATTAATTTTAATTTTCTAAAATTTTATCCAACTAGATTTCAAATATAATTAGCTAGCGTAGAATTAAATTTTTGCATAATCCCTATGGACACGAGTCGGTTCTTACCGATTTATTACTCACTTCGACAACCGTGCACTTGCGGTTCACGAAAAGTTATAAAGAGAATCTCAAAGAAAGTAGTGGGAGTGATGTGGAACTTAAAGAAGTTCTAGAACCACAAACACACATCCAAGTGGAACAAGAACCACAAGTTAATACATTAAATGTCCGATCAATGGTTTAAGAAACACATAGTCCGCAACGGTCTAGAAGGGTACGTCATCCTCCTATTAGATTAGATCTACATGTTGAAAAAGGAAGTGATGATGCTTCACTTATGAATGTCGAACCTACTGATTTTAAGGAAACAATATTAGGCATCGATTCTTTAAAATGGAAAGAAGCCATGAAATTCGAAATAGAATCCATGTGCACTAACCAAGAAATGTACATATGTACAAAGCAAGGTTGGTGGCAAAAGGTTATAGACAAAAATAAGGAGTTGATTTTGATGAAACTTTTTCGCCAGTAGCAATGCTTAAATCCACAAGGATTTCAATGACTATAGCTGCATACCATCATTATGAAATTTGGCAAATGGATGTCAAAATAGCATTTCTCAATGGGAATTTGCAAGAGGATGTGTATATGACACAACCTGAAGGTTTCGAATCCAAAGAATTTCCTGATCAAGTATGCAAGTTATAAAGGTCCATTTATGGATTGAAGTAAGGGTCACGAAGTTGGAACATCCGTTTTGATGAAACAATTAAAGAGTTTGATTTTATCATAAATGTGGATGAACCTTGTGTTTACAAGAAGGTAAGTGGAAGTGCAATTGTTTTCTTAATGCTTTATGTGGATGACATATTACTCGTTGGAAATGACATTTCAATGCTCCAGTCTGTTAAGATATGGTTATCTAAGAATTTTTCCATGAAGGATATGGGAGAAGCAACTTATATACTAGGTATAGAGATCTATCGAGATAGATCAAAGACGTTGCTTGGTTTGTCCCAATCCTCGTACATAGACAAAATGTTAAAGAGGTTTAGCATGAAAAATTCCAAGAGAGGATTCTTAACTACATTACCTGGGATTTCTCTTTCCAAGAGTGTGTGTCCTAACACACAAGAAGAAAAAGATAAAATGAATGGTGTTCTATATGCTCCGGCTATTGGATCGATCATGTATGCGATGCTATACACAAGACCAGATGTTGCTTAAGCTTTGAGCATAAAAAGTAGATATCAAGCTAATTCTAGTGAGGGTCATTGAACAACTGTGAAAAACATCTTGAAGTACTTGAGAAGGACTAAAGATATTTTCTGGTCTTTGGAGGAGCTGAGCTGAGAGTTTAGGGTCATTCAGATGATAGTTTCCAGTCTGATCAAGACGATAGCAAATCACAGTCAGGGTATATTTTTACGCTTTATGATGGAGCGGTTAGTTGGAAGAGTTCCAAACAACCAACCATCACAGATTCAACAACTGAAGCTAAGTATATTGCGATTTCTGAGGTAGCGAAGAAAGCAATTTGGATCAACAAGTTCATCATTGAACTTGGAGTAGTTCCTAGCATTGTTAATCCGATAGTAGTGTACTGCGACAACAATGGTGCTATAGCACAAGCGAAGGAACCAAGGTCTCATCAGTGATCCAAGCATGTCTTCAGGAAGTTTCATGTGGTCCGGGAGATAGTGGAATGGAAGGACATCTTGATAGAGCAAGTTCCTACTAAAGAGAATCTAGCAAATCCTCTCACTAAGCCTTTATCTCAAAAGAGACATATGGATGGCTATAGTATTCGATACATTGGCAATTGGCTTTAGTGCAAGTGGGAGATTGTTGGTTTATTCCCTTGCAGCCAATTTTTGGTTGTATATTTAGTTGTATAAATATTTATCTTTGTGTATTTGTTAATTTTTGAATTATTAATCATAAAGATAAAATCCCTGGAATAATTATTATGCAATTAGAAATTATAATGTAATTATAATTATGAGACGGAAGAAAATGAGACGATGGAAATGAGACGGAAGAAAGTGAGACAAAGGAAAATGAGACGATGCAAAAGTGAGACGATATAGAAGTAAGACGATCGAATTGGCCTTCAAGGTCTTCATGAAAGTTGTAGATCTCGAAGTTCGCTTTCCAATGGTCTAAAAAAGAAGTCAATCCAATATATGTAGTAAAAGTTATGGCATTCTTACCGAGACATGTACATTACAAGTGAGGGCATAAACGTGTTGGAGTCTTTTGGCCATAACTTCTTCACTAGACCACCAAATGACATGATTCTTGAACCATTGGATTCGCAAGACTTTGCTCTAAATCTCCACCAGAAATTGAAGCTATCTAAATTATATGGAGAGAGATTAAGTGAAAAGAGTGAGACGGGTACAGTGAGTGTGTTCTTCAATCATATGAACTGGTGTTATCTCACTGAACATACTTCAGTATTTTGATGTTTTCTGGATCAGTAGAGGT